>JANSJX010000694.1:0-19080 GCA_026168455.1 Theocolax elegans | reverse complement strand
TTTATACGAGAAAAAAGCATTTGAATTCAAAACACCCGGCTATGGACCGAAATCTAAAAATTTTGATAATTTGGACTTCTTAGCCGGTTTATATGAGTTTATACGAGAAAAAAGCATTTGAATTCAAAGCACTCGGCTATGGAACGAAATCTGAAAATTTGAAATTTGGACTTCTTAGCCGGTTTAGTGTGTATATACGTGTAAAATGCATCTTGAAATGAGCTGAAACAAGCTGAAACAAGCTGAAAAAGTCTAGAAATATTTTTCCATTTGTCTAGCAGAGGAAGTTAGGGTCCTAAGCACGTAAGATTTTTTTGACAGCTATCAGGTTATTAAAATACCATAGATTGGAGACAACTATAAGATACCCGTCTATGTGTTGATATTTCGGATGACGGCAAGAAGCTAAAGTCTGGACTTTGACTGATTTGCTGTCATCATAACAACTGCAACTGACATTATTGAATTGCAGAAACGTTACCACACTAGCAGAAAACTTAAGCTCATTTTAGCTACCTTAAGCTGAAAGTTAGCTCTACTGCAATAAGAACAGTGTCTCCAAGCTGTCTGCGGCTTGAAATGAGCTGAAACAAGGAAACTTAAGCTCATTTTAGCTACCTTAAGCTGAAAGTTAGCTCCACTGCAATAAGAACAGTGTCTCCAAGCTGTCTGCGGCTTGAAGTGAGCTGAAACAAGGAAACTAGAGCTCATTTTAGCTACCTTAAGCTGAATATCAGCTCCAGTGCAATAAGAACAGTGTCTTTAAGCTGTCTGCGGCTTGAAATGAGCTGAAACAGGGAAACTTAAGCTCATTTTAGCTACCTTAAGCTGAAAGTTAACTCCACTGCAATAAGAACAGTGTTTCCAAGCTGTCTGCGGCTTGAAATGAGCTGAAACAAGGAAACTTAAGCTCATTTTAGCTACCTTAAGCTGAATGTTAGCTCTACTGCAATAAGAACAGTGTCTCCAAGCTGTCTGCGGCTTGAAATGAGCTGAAACAAGGAAACTTAAGCTCATTTTAGCTACCTTAAGCTGAATATCAGCTCCAGTGCAATAAGAACAGTGTCTTTAAGCTGTCTGCGGCTTGAAATGAGCTGAAACAGGGAAACTTAAGCTCATTTTAGCTACCTTAAGCTGAAAGTTAACTCCACTGCAATAAGAACAGTGTTTCCAAGCAGTCTGCGGCTTGAAATGAGCTGAAACAAGGAAACTTAAGCTCATTTTATCTACCTTAAGCTGAATGTTAGCTCCAGTGCAATAAGAACAGTGTCTCCAAGCTGTCTGCGGCTAGAAATGAGCTGAAACAAGGAAACTTAAGCTCATTTTAGCTACCTTAAGCTGAAAGTTAGCTCCACTGCAATAAGAACAGTGTCTCCAAGCTCTCTGCGGCTTGAAATGAGCTGAAACAAGGAAACTTAAGCTCATTTTAGCTACCTTAAGCTGAAAGTTAGCTCCACTGCAATAAGAACAGTGTTTCCAAGCTGTCTGCGGCTTGAAATGAGCTGAAACAAGCTGAAACAAGCTGAAAAAGTCTAGAAATATTTTTCCATTTGTCTAGCAGAGGAAGTTAGGGCCCTAAGCACGTAAGATTTTTTTGACAGCAATCAGGTTATTAAAATACCATAGATTGGAGACAACTATAAGATACCCGTCTATGTGTTGATATTTCGGATGACGGCAAGAAGCTAAAGTCTGGACTTTGACTGACTTGCTGTCATCATAACAACTGCAACTGACATTATTGAATTTCAGAAACGTTACCACACTAGCAGAAAACTTAAGATCATTTAGCTACCTTAAGCTGAAAGTTAGCTCCACTGCATAAGAACAGTGTCTTTAAGCTGTCTGCGGCTTGAAATGAGCTGAAACAAGGAACTTAAGCTCATTTTAGCTACCTTAAGCTGAATATCAGCTCCAGTGCAATAAGAACAGTGTCTTTAAGCTGTCTGCGGCTTGAAATGAGCTGAAACAAGGAAACTTAAGCTCATTTTAGCTACCTTAAGCTGAATGTCAGCTCCAGTGCAATAAGAACAGTGTCTCCAAGCTGTCTGCGGCTAGAAATGAGCTGAAACAAGGAAACTTAAGCTCATTTTAGCTACCTTAAGCTGAAAGTTAGCTCTACTGCAATAAGAACAGTGTCTTTATGCTGTCTGCGGCTTGAAATGAGCTGAAACAAGGAAACTTAAGCTCATTTTAGCTACCTTAAGCTGAATGTTAGCTCCAGTGCAATAAGAACAGTGTCTCCAAGCTGTCGGCGGCTAGAAATGAACTGAAACAAGGAAACTTAAGCTCATTTTAGCTACCTTAAGCTGAAAGTTAGCTCCACTGCAATAAGAACAGTGTCTCCAAGCTGTCTGCGGCTTGAAATGAGCTGAAACAAGGAAACTTAAGCTCATTTTAGCTACCTTAAGCTGAAAGTTAGCCACTGCAATAAGAACAGTGTCTTTAAGCTGTCTGCGGCTTGAAATGAGCAACAAGGAAACTTAAGCTCATTTTAGCTACCTTAAGCTGAATATCAGCTCCAGTGCAATAAGAACAGTGTCTTTAAGCTGTCTGCGGCTTGAAATGAGCTGAAACAAGGAAACTTAAGCTCATTTTAGCTACCTTAAGCTGAATGTCAGCTCCAGTGCAATAAGAACAGTGTCTCCAAGCTGTCTGCGGCTAGAAATGAGCTGAAACAAGGAAACTTAAGCTCATTTTAGCTACCTTAAGCTGAAAGTTAGCTCCACTGCAATAAGAACAGTGTCTTTAAGCTGTCTGCGGCTTGAAATGAGCTGAAACAAGGAAACTTAAGCTCATTTTAGCTACCTTAAGCTGAAAGTTAGCTCTACTGCAATAAGAACAGTGTCTCCAAGCTGTCTGCGGCTAGAAATGAGCTGAAACAAGGAAACTTAAGCTCATTTTAGCTACCTTAAGCTGAAAGTTAGCTCCACTGCAATAAGAACAGTGTCTCCAAGCTGTCTGCGGCTTGAAATGAGCTGAAACAAGGAAACTTAAGCTCATTTTAGCTACCTTAAGCTGAAAGTTAGCTCCACTGCAATAAGAACAGTGTCTTAAGCTGTCTGCGGCTTGAAATGAGCTGAAACAAGGAAACTTAAGCTCATTTTAGCTACCTTAAGCTGAATATCAGCTCCAGTGCAATAAGAACAGTGTCTTTAAGCTGTCTGCGGCTTGAAATGAGCTGAAACAAGGAAACTTAAGCTCATTTTAGCTACCTTAAGCTGAAGCTCCAGTGCAATAAGAACAGTGTCTCCAAGCTGTCTGCGGCTAGAAATGAGCTGAAACAAGGAAACTTAAACTCATTTTAGCTACCTTAAGCTGAAAGTTAGCTCTACTGCAATAAGAACAGTGTCTTTATGCTGTCTGCGGCTTGAAATGAGCTGAAACAAGGAAACTTAAGCTCATTTTAGCTACCTTAAGCTGAATGTTAGCTCCAGTGCAATAGAACAGTGTCTCCAAGCTGTCGGCGGCTAGAAATGAGCTGAAACAAGGAAACTTAAGCTCATTTTAGCTACCTTAAGCTGAAAGTTAGCTCCACTGCAATAAGACAGTGTCTCCAAGCTGTCTGCGGCTTGAAATGAGCTGAAAAGGAAACTTAAGCTCATTTTGCTACCTTAAGCTGAAAGTTAGCTGCCACTGCAATAAGAACAGTGTCTTTAAGCTGTCTGCGGCTTGAAATGAGCTGAAACAAGGAAACTTAAGCTCATTTTAGCTACCTTAAGCTGAAAGTTAGCTCCACTGCAATAAGAACAGAGTCTTTAAGCTGTCTGCGGCTTGAAATGAGCTGAAACAAGGAAACTTAAGCTCATTTTAGCTACCTTAAGCTGAATATCAGCTCCAGTGCAATAAGAACAGTGTCTTTAAGCTGTCTGCGGCTTGAATGAGCTGAAACAAGGAACTTAAGCTCATTTTAGCTACCTTAGCTGAATGTTACTCCAGTGCATTAAGAACAGTGTCTCCAAGCTGTCTGTCTGCGGCTAGAAATGAGCTGAAACAAGGAAACTGAAGCTCATTTTAGCTACCTTAAGCTGAAAGTTAGCTCCACTGCAATAAGAACAGTGTCTCCGCTCTCTGCGGCTTGAAATGAGCTGAAACAAGGAAACTTAAGCTCATTTTAGCTACCTTAAGCTGAAAGTTAGCTCCACATGAATAAGAACAGTGTTCCAAGCTGTCTGCGGCTTGAAATGACTGAAACAAGCTGAAACAAGCTGAAAAGTCTAGAAATATTTTTTCCATTTGTCTAGCAGAGGAAGTTAGGGCCCTAAGCACGTAAGATTTTTTTGACAGCAATCAGGTTATTAAAATACCATAGATTGAGACAACTATAAGATACCCGTCTATGTGTTGATATTTCGGATGACGGCAAGAAGCTAAAGTCTGGACTTTGACTGACTTGCTGTCATCATAACAACTGCAACTGACATTATTGAATTTCAGAAACGTTACCACACTAGCAGAAAACTTAAGATCATTTTAGCTACCTTAAGCTGAAAGTTAGCTCCACTGCAATAAGAACAGTGTCTCCAAGCTGTCTGCGGCTAGAAATGAGCTGAAACAAGGAAACTTAAGCTCATTTTAGCTACCTTAAGCTGAAAGTTAGCTCCACTGCAATAAGAACAGTGTCTTTAAGCTGTCTGCGGCTTGAAATGAGCTGAAACAAGGAAACTTAAGCTCATTTTAGCTACCTTAAGCTGAATGTTAGCTCCAGTGCAATAAGAACAGTGTCTCCAAGCTGTCTGCGGCTAGAAATGCTGAAACAAGGAAACTTAAGCTCATTTTAGCTACCTTAAGCTGAAAGTTAGCTCCACTGCAATAAGAACAGTGTCTCCAAGCTGTCTGCGGCTTGAAATGAGCTGAACAAGGAAACTTAAGCTCATTTTAGCTACCTTAAGCTGAAAGTTAGCTCCACTGCAATAAGAACAGTGTCTTTAAGCTGTCTGCGGCTTGAAATGAGCTGAAACAAGGAAACTTAAGCTCATTTTAGCTACCTTAAGCTGAATAGCTCCAGTGCAATAAGAACATGTCTTTAAGCTGTCTGCGGCTTGAAATGAGCTGAAACAAGGAAACTTAAGCTCATTTTAGCTACCTTAAGCTGAATGTTAGCTCCAGTGCAATAAGAACAGTGTCTCCAAGCTGTCTGCGGCTAGAAATGAGCTGAAACAAGGAAACTTAAGCTCATTTTAGCTACCTTAAGCTGAAAGTTAGCTCCACTGCAATAAGAACAGTGTCTTAAGCTGTCTGCGGCTTGAAATGAGCTGAAACAAGGAAACTTAAGCTCATTTTAGCTACCTTAAGCTGAATGTTAGCTCCAGTGCAATAGAACAGTGTCTCCAAGCTGTCGGCGGCTAGAAATGAGCTGAAACAAGGAAACTTAAGCTCATTTTAGCTACCTTAAGCTGAAGTTAGCTCCACTGCAATAAGAACAGTGTCTCCAAGCTGTCTGCGGCTTGAAATGAGCTGAAACAAGGAAACTTAAGCTCATTTTAGCTACCTTAAGCTGAAATGTTAGCTCCACTGCAATAAGAACAGTGTCTTAAGCTGTCTGCGGCTTGAAATGAGCTGAAACAAGGAAACTTAAGCTCATTTTAGCTACCTTAAGCTGAATGTTAGCTCCAGTGCAATAAGAACAGTGTCTTTAAGCTGTCTGCGGCTTGAAATGAGCTGAAACAAGGAAACTTAAGCTCATTTTAGCTACCTTAAGCTGAATGTTAGCTCCAGTGCAATAAGAACAGTGTCTCAAGCTGTCTGCGGCTAGAAATGAGCTGAAACAAGGAATCTTAAGCTCATTTTAGCTACCTTAAGCTGAAGGTTAGCTCCACTGCAATAAGAACAGCTGTCTCCAAGCTGTCTGCGGCTTGAAATGAGCTGAAACAAGGAAACTTAAGCTCATTTTAGCTACCTTAAGCTGAAAGGTTAGCTCCACTGCAATAAGAACAGTGTCTCAAGCTGTCTGCGGCTTGAAATGAGCTGAAACAAGGAAACTTAAGCTCATTTTAGCTACCTTAAGCTGAAATGTTAGCTCCAGTGCAATAAGAACAGTGTCTTTAAGCTGTCTGCGGCTTGAAATGAGCTGAAACAAGGAAACTTAAGCTCATTTTAGCTACCTTAAGCTGAATGTTAGCTCCAGTGCAATAAGAACAGTGTCTCCAAGCTGTCTGCGGCTAGAAATGAGCTGAAACAAGGAAACTTAAGCTCATTTTAGCTACCTTAAGCTGAATGTTAGCTCCAGTGCAATAAGAACAGTGTCTCTAAGCTGTCTGCGGCTAGAAATGAGCTGAAACAAGGAAACTTAAGCTCATTTTAGCTACCTTAAGCTGAAAGTTAGCTCCACTGCAATAAGAACAGTGTCTCCAAGCTGTCTGCGGCTTGAAATGAGCTGAAACAAGGAAACTTAAGCTCATTTTAGCTACCTTAAGCTGAAGTTAGCTCCACTGCAATAGAACAGTGTCTTAAGCTGTCTGCGGCTTGAAATGAGCTGAAACAAGGAAACTTAAGCTCATTTTAGCTACCTTAAGCTGAATGTTAGCTCCAGTGCAATAAGAACAGTGTCTTTAAGCTGTCTGCGGCTTGAAATGAGCTGAAACAAGGAAACTTAAGCTCATTTTAGCTACCTTAAGCTGAATGTTAGCTCCAGTGCAATAAGAACAGTGTCTCCAAGCTGTCTGCGGCTAGAAATGAGCTGAAACAAGGAACTTAAGCTCATTTTAGCTACCTTAAGCTGAAGGTTAGCTCCACTGCAATAAGAACAGTGTCTTCCAAGCTGTCTGCGGCTTGAAATGAGCTGAAACAAGGAAACTTAAGCTCATTTTAGCTACCTTAAGCTGAATGTTAGCTCCACTGCAATAAGAACAGTGTCTTTAAGCTGTCTGCGGCTTGAAATGAGCTGAAACAAGGAAACTTAAGCTCATTTTAGCTACCTTAAGCTGAATGTTAGCTCCAGTGCAATAAGAACAGTGTCTTTAAGCTGTCTGCGGCTTGAAATGAGCTGAAACAAGGAAACTTAAGCTCATTTTAGCTACCTTAAGCTGAATGTTAGCTCCAGTGCAATAAGAACAGTGTCTCCAAGCTGTCTGCGGCTAGAAATGAGCTGAAACAAGGAATCTTAAGCTCATTTTAGCTACCTAAGCTGAAAGTTAGCTCCACTGCAATAAGAACAGTGTCTCCAAGCTGTCTGCGGCTGAAATGAGCTGAACAAGGAAACTTAAGCTCATTTTAGCTACCTTAAGCTGAACAGTTAGCTCCACTGCAATAAGAACAGTGTTTCCAAGCTGTCTGCGGCTTGAAATGAGCTGAAACAAGCTGAAACAAGCTGAAAAAGTCTAGAAATATTTTTCCATTTGTCTAGCAGAGGAAGTTAGGGCCCTAAGCACGTAAGATTTTTTTGACAGCAATCAGGTTATTAAAATACCATAGATTGGAGACAACTATAAGATACCCGTCTATGTGTTGATATTTCGGATGACGGCAAGAAGCTAAAGTCTGGACTTTGACTGACTTGCTGTCATCATAACAACTGCAACTGACATTATTGAATTTCAGAAACGTTACCACACTAGCAGAAAACTTAAGCTCATTTTAGCTACCTTAAGCTGAAAGTTAGCTCCACTGCAATAAGAACAGTGTCTCCAAGCTGTCTGCGGCTTGAAATGAGCTGAAACAAGGAAACTTAAGCTCATTTTAGCTACCTTAAGCTGAAGTTAGCTCCAGTGCAATAAGAACAGTGTCTCCAAGCTGTCGGCGGCTAGAAATGAGCTGAAACAAGGAAACTTAAGCTCATTTTAGCTACCTCAAGCTGAAAGGTTAGCTCCACTGCAATAAGAGCAGTGTCTCCAAGCTGTCGCGAATTGAAATGAGCTGAAACATGAAAACTTAAGCTCATTTTAGCTACCTCAAGCTGAAAGTTAGCTCCACTGCAATAAGAACAGTGTCTCCAAGCTGTCTGCGGCTTGAAATGAGCTGAAACAAGGAAACTTAAGCTCATTTTAGCTACCTTAAGCTGAAAGTTAGCTCCACTGCAATAAGAACAGTGTCTCGTAGCTGTCTGCGGCTTGAAATGAGCTGAAACAAGGAAACTTAAGCTTATTTAGCTACCTTAAGCTGAAAGTTAGCTCAACTGCAATAAGAACAGTGTCTTCAAGCTATCTCCGGCTAGAAATGAGCTGAATAAGGAAACTTAAGCTATTTTAGCTACCTTAAGCTGAAGTTAGCTCCACTGCAATAAGAACAGTGTCTTCCAAGCTATCTCCAGCTAGAAATGAGCTGAATTACAGGAAACTTAAGCTCATTTTAGCTACCTCAAGCTGAAAGTTAGCTCCACTGCAATAAGAACAGTGTCTTCAAGCTGCCTGCGGCTAGAAATGAGCTGAAACAATGAAACTTAAGCTCATTTTAGCTACCTTCAAGCTGAAGTTAGCTCCACTGCAATAAGAACAGTGTCTCCAAGCTGTCTGCGGCTTGAAATGAGCTGAAACAAGGAACTTAAGCTCATTTTAGCTACCTTAAGCTGAAAGTTAGCTCCACTGCAATAGAACAGTGTCTCGTAGCTGTCTGCGGCTTGAAATGAGCTGAAACAAGGAAACTTAAGCTATTTTAGCTACCTTAAGCTGAAAGTTAGGCTCAACTGCAATAAGAACAGTGTCTCCAAGCTTACCTCGGCTAGAAATGAGCTGAATCAGGAAACTTAAGCTCATTTTAGCTACCTTAAGCTGAAAGTTAGCTCCACTGCAATAAGAACAGTGTCTCCAAGCTATCTCCAGCTTAGAAATGAGCTGAAACAGGGAAACTTAAGCTCATTTTAGCTACCTTCAAGCTGAAGTTAGCTCCACTGCAATAAGAACAGTGTCTCCAAGCTATCTCAGCTAGAAATGAGCTGAATTAAGGAATACTTAAGCTCATTTTTAGCTACCTTAAGCTGAAGTTAGCTCCACTGCAATAAGAACAGTGTCTCAAGCTGTACTGCGGCTAGAAATGAGCTGAAACAATGAAACTTAAGCTCATTTTAGCTACCTTCAGCTGAATGTTAGCTCCACTGCAATAAGAACAGTGTCTCCAAGCTGTCTGCGGCTTGAAATGAGCTGAAACAAGGAACTTAAGCTCATTTTAGCTACCTTAAGCTGAAAGTTAGCTCCACTGCAATAAGAACAGTGTCTCGTAGCTGTCTGCGGCTTGAATGAGCTGAAACAAGGAAACTTAAGCTTATTTTAGCTACCTTAAGCTGAAAGTTAGCTCCACTGCAATAAGAACAGTGTCTCCAAGCTACCTCCGGCTAGAAATGAGCTGAAACAAGGAAACTTAAGCTCATTTTAGCTACCTTAAGCTGAAAGTTAGCTCCACTGCAATAAGAACAGTGTCTTTAAGCTGTCTGCGGCTTTGAAATGAGCTGAAACAAGGAAACTTAAGCTCATTTTAGCTACCTTAAGCTGAATATCAGCTCCAGTGCAATAAGAACAGTGTCTTTAAGCTGTCTGCGGCTCTTGAAATGAGCTGAAACAAGGAAACTTAAGCTCATTTTAGCTACCTTAAGCTGAATGTTAGCTCCAGTGCAATAAGAACAGTGTCTCCAAGCTGTCTGCGGCTAGAAATGAGCTGAAACAAGGAAACTTAAGCTCATTTTAGCTACCTTAAGCTGAAAGTTAGCTCCACTGCAATAAGAACAGTGTCTCCAAGCTCTCTGCGGCTTGAAATGAGCTGAAACAAGGAAACTTAAGCTCATTTTAGCTACCTTAAGCTGAAAGTTAGCTCCACTGCAATAAGAACAGTGTTTCCAAGCTGTCTGCGGCTTGAAATGAGCTGACACAAGCTGAAACAAGCTGAAAAAGTCTAGAAATATTTTTCCATTTGTCTAGCAGAGGAAGTTAGGGCCCTAAGCACGTAAGATTTTTTTGACAAGCAATCAGGTTATTAAAATACCATAGATTGGAGACAACTATAAGATACCCGTCTATGTGTTGATATTTCGGATGACGGCAAGAAGCTAAAGTCTGGACTTTGACTGACTTGCTGTCATCATAACAACTGCAACTGACATTATTGAATTTCAGAAACGTTACCACACTAGCAGAAAACTTAAGATCATTTTAGCTACCTTAAGCTGAAAGTTAGCTCCACTGCAATAAGAACAGTGTCTCCAAGCTGTCTGCGGCTAGAAATGAGCTGAAACAAGGAAACTTAAGCTCATTTTAGCTACCTTAAGCTGAAAATTAGCTCCACTGCAATAAGAACAGTGTCTTTAAGCTGTCTGCGGCTTGAAATGAGCTGAAACAAGGAAACTTAAGCTCATTTTAGCTACCTTAAGCTGAATGTTAGCTCCAGTGCAATAAGAACAGTGTCTCCAAGCTGTCTGCGGCTAGAAATGAGCTGAAACAAGGAAACTTAAGCTCATTTTAGCTACCTTAAGCTGAAAGTTAGCTCCACTGCAATAAGAACAGTGTCTCCAAGCTGTCTGCGGCTTGAAATGAGCTGAAACAAGGAAACTTAAGCTCATTTTAGCTACCTTAAGCTGAAAGTTAGCTCCACTGCAATAAGAACAGTGTCTTAAGCTGTCTGCGGCTTGAAATGAGCTGAAACAAGGAACTTAAGCTCATTTTAGCTACCTTAAGCTGAATATCAGCTCCAGTGCAATAAGAACAGTGTCTTTAAGCTGTCTGCGGCTTGAAATGAGCTAAACAAGGAAACTTAAGCTCATTTAGCTACCTTAAGCTGAATGTCAGCTCCAGTGCAATAAGAACAGTGTCTCCAAGCTGTCTGCGGCTAGAATGAGCTGAAACAAGGAACTTAAACTCATTTTAGCTACCTTAAGCTGAAAGTTAGCTCTACTTGCAATAAGAACAGTGTCTTTATGCTGTCTGCGGCTTGAAATGAGCTGAAACAAGGAAACTTAAGCTTATTTAGCTACCTTAAGCTGAATGTTAGCTCCAGTGCAATAAGAACAGTGTCTCCAAGCTGTCTGCGGCTAGAAATGAGCTGAAACAAGGAAACTTAAGCTCATTTTAGCTACCTTAAGCTGAAGTTAGCTCCACTGCAATAAGAACAGTGTCTTCAAGCTGTCTGCGGCTTGAAATGAGCTGAAACAAGGAAACTTAAGCTCATTTTAGCTACCTTAAGCTGAAGTTAGCTCCACTGCAATAAGAACAGTGTCTTTAAGCTGTCTGCGGCTTGAAATGAGCTGAAACAAGGAAACTTAAGCTCATTTTAGCTACCTTAAGCTGAAGTTAGCTCCAGTGCAATAAGAACAGTGTCTTTAAGCTGTCTGCGGCTTGAAATGAGCTGAAACAAAGGAAACTTAAGCTCATTTTAGCTACCTTAAGCTGAATGTTAGCTCCAGTGCAATAAGAACAGTGTCTCCAAGCTGTCTGCGGCTAGAAATGAGCTGAAACAAGGAAACTTAAGCTCATTTTAGCTACCTTAAGCTGAAAGTTAGCTCCACTGCAATAAGAACAGTGTCTCCAAGCTGTCTGCGGCTTGAAATGAGCTGAAACAAGGAACTTAAGCTCATTTTAGCTACCTTAAGCTGAAGTTAGCTCCACTGCAATAAGAACAGAGTCTTTAAGCTGTCTGCGGCTTGAAATGAGCTGAAACAAGGACAACTTAAGCTCATTTAGCTACCTTAAGCTGATATCACGCTCCAGTGCAATACGAACAGTGTTCTTTAGCTGTCTGCGGCTTGAAATGAGCTGAAACAAGGAAACTTAAGCTCATTTTAGCTACCTTAAGCTGGAATGTTAGCTCCAGTGCAATAAGAACAGTGTCTCCAAGCTGTTCGCGGCTAGAATGAGCTGAAACAAGGAAACTTAAGCTCATTTTCGCTACCTTAAGCTGAAAGTTAGCTCCACTGCAATAAGAACAGTGTTCCAAGCTCTCTGCGGCTTGAAATGAGCTGAAACAAGGAAACTTAAGCTCATTTTAGTACCTTAAGCTGAAAGTTAGCTCCACTGCAATAAGAACAGTGTTTCCAAGCTGTCTGCGGCTTGAAATGAGCTGAAACAAGCTGAAACAAGCTGAAAAAGTCTAGAAATATTTTTCCATTTGTCTAGCAGAGGAAGTTAGGGCCCTAAGCACGTAAGATTTTTTTGACAGCAATCAGGTTATTAAAATACCATAGATTGGAGACAACTATAAGATACCCGTCTATGTGTTGATATTTCGGATGACGGCAAGAAGCTAAAGTCTGGACTTTGACTGACTTGCTGTCATCATAACAACTGCAACTGACATTATTGAATTTCAGAAACGTTACCACACTAGCAGAAAACTTAAGCTCATTTTAGCTACCTTAAGCTGAAAGTTAGCTCCACTGCAATAAGAACAGTGTCTCCAAGCTGTCTGCGGCTAGAAATGAGCTGAAACAAGGAAACTTAAGCTCATTTTAGCTACCTTAAGCTGAAGTTAGCTCCACTGCAATAAGAACAGTGTCTTTAAGCTGTCTGCGGCTTAGAAATGAGCTGAAACAAGGAAACTTAAGCTCATTTTAGCTACCTTAAGCTGAATGTTAGCTCCAGTGCAATAAGAACAGTGTCTCAAGCTGTCTGCGGCTAGAAATGAGCTGAAACAAGGAAACTTAAGCTCATTTTAGCTACCTTAAGCTGAAAGTTAGCTCCACTGCAATAAGAACAGTGTCTTCAAGCTGTCTGCGGCTTGAAATGAGCTGAAACAAGGAAACTTAAGCTCATTTTAGCTACCTTAAGCTGAAAGTTAGCTCCACTGCAATAAGAACAGTGTCTCCTAAGCTGTCTGCGGCTTGAAATGAGCTGAAACAAGGAACTTAAGCTCATTTTAGCTACCTTAAGCTGAAGTTAGCTCCACTGCAATAAGAACAGTGTCTTCCAAGCTGTCTGCGGCTTGAAATGAGCTGAAACAAGGAAACTTAAGCTCATTTTAGCTACCTTAAGCTGAATGTTAGCTCCAGTGCAATAAGAACAGTGTCTCCAAGCTGTCTGCGGCTTGAAATGAGCTGAAACAAGGAAACTTAAGCTCATTTTAGCTACCTTAAGCTGAAAGTTAGCTCCACTGCAATAAGAACAGTGTCTCTAAGCTGTCTGCGGCTAGAAATGAGCTGAAACAAGGAAACTTAAGCTCATTTTAGCTACCTTAAGCTGAATGTTAGCTCCAGTGCAATAAGAACAGTGTCGTTAAGCTGTCTGCGGCTTGAAATGAGCTGAAACAAGGAAACTTAAGCTCATTTTAGCTACCTTAAGCTGAATGTTAGCTCCAGTGCAATAAGAACAGTGTCTCCAAGCTGTCTGCGGCTAGAAATGAGCTGAAACAAGGAAACTTAAGCTCATTTTAGCTACCTTAAGCTGAATGTTAGCTCCACTGCAATAAGAACAGTGTCTTTAAGCTGTCTGCGGCTTGAAATGAGCTGAAACAAGGAAACTTAAGCTCATTTTAGCTACCTTAAGCTGAATGTTAGCTCCAGTGCAATAAGAACAGTGTCTCTAAGCTGTCTGCGGCTTGAAATGAGCTGAAACAAGGAAACTTAAGCTCATTTTAGCTACCTTAAGCTGAATATTAGCTCCAGTGCAATAAGAACAGTGTCTCTAAGCTGTCTGCGGCTTGAAATGAGCTGAAACAAGGAAACTTAAGCTCATTTTAGCTACCTTAAGCTGAATGTTAGCTCCAGTGCAATAAGAACAGTGTCTCCAAAGCTGTCTGCGGCTAGAAATGAGCTGAAACAAGGAAACTTAAGCTCATTTTTAGCTCACCTTAAGCTGAAAGTTAGCTCCACTGCAATAAAGAACAGTGTCTCCAAGCTCTCTGCGGCTTGAAATGAGCTGAAACAAGGAACTTAAGCTCATTTTAGCTACCTTAAGCTGAAGTTAGCTCCACTGCAATAAGAACAGGTCTCCAAGCTGTCTGCGGCTTGAAATGAGCTGAAACAAGCTGAAACAAGCTGAAAAAGTCTAGAAATATTTTTTCCATTTGTCTAGCAGAGGAAGTTAGGGCCTAAGCACGTAAGATTTTTTTGACAGCAATCAGGTTATTAAAATACCATAGATTGGAGGACAAACTATAAGATACCCGTCTATGTGTTGATATTCGGATGACGGCAAGAAGCTAAAGTCTGGACTTTGACTGACTTGCTGTCATCATAACAACTGCAACTGACATTATTGAATTCAGAAACGTTACCACACTAGCAGAAAACTTAAGCTCATTTTAGCTACCTTAGCTGAAAGTTAGCTCCACTGCAATAAGAACAGTGTCTTTAAGCTGTCTGCGGCTTGAAATGAGCTGAAACAAGGAAACTTAAGCTCATTTAGCTACCTTAAGCTGAATGTTAGCGCCAGTGCGCAAATAAGAACAGGTGTCTTAAAAGCTGTCCGTGCGGCTTAGAATGAGCTGAAACACAAGGAAACTTAAGGCTCATTTTAGCTCCCTTCAAGCTGAAATGTTAGCTCCCGTGCAATAAGAAGCCGTGTCTCCACAGCTGTCTGCTGCTAGAAATGAGCTGAAACAGGAATCTTAAGCTCATTTTAGCTACCTTAAGCTGAAAGGTTTGAGTGCCTCCACTGCAAATAAGAAGCAGTGCGTCTCCAAGCTGTCTGCGAAGCTTGAATGAGCTGAAACATGAAAACTTAAGCTCATTTTAGCTACCTCAAGCTAAAAGTTAGCTCCACTGCAATAAGAACAGTGTCTCCAAGATGTCTGCGGCTTGAAATGAGCTGAAACAAGGAAACTTGCTCATTTTAGCTACGTCAAGCTAAATGTTAGCTCCACTGCAATAAGAACAGTGTCTCCTAGCTGTCTGTGACTTGAAATGAGCTGAAACATGAAAACTTAAGCTCATTTTAGCTACCTCAAGCTGAAAGTTAGCTCCACTGCAATAAGAACAGTGTCTCCAAGCTCTCTGCGGCTTGAATGAGCTGAAACAAGGAAACTAAGCTCATTTTAGCTACCTTAAGCGAAAGTTAGCTCCACTGCAATAAGAACAGTGTTTCCAAGCTGTCTGCGGCTTGAAATGAGCTGAAACCAAGCTGAAACAAGCTGAAAAAGTCTAGAAATATTTTTCCATTTGTCTAGCAGAGGAAGTTAGGGCCCTAAGCACGTAGATTTTTTTGACAGCAATCAGGTATTAAAATACCTAGATTGGAGACAACTATAAGATCCCGTCTATGTGTTGATATTTGCGGATGACGGCAAGAAGCTAAAGTCTGGACTTTGAACTGACTTGCTGTCATCATAACAACTGCAACTGACATTATTGAATTTCAGAAACGTTACCACAACTAGCAGAAAACTTAAGATCATTTTAGCTACCTTAAGCTGAAAGTTAGCTCACTGCATAAGACAGTGTCTCCAAGCTGTCTGCGGCTAGAAATGAGCTGAAACAAGGAAACTTAAGCTCATTTTAGCTACCTTAAGCTGAAAGTTAGCGCTCCACTGCAATAAGAAACCAGTGTCTCCAAGCTGTCTGCGGCTGAAATGAGCTGAAACAAGGAAACTTAAGCTCATTTTAGCTACTTAAGCTGAAAGTTAGCTCCACTGCACTAAGAACAGTGTTTCCAAGCTGTCTGCGGCTTGAAATGAGCTGAAACAAGGAACTTAAGCTCATTTTAGCTACCTTAAGCTGAAAGTTAGCTCCACTGCAATAAGAAACAGTGTCTTTAAGCTGTCTGCGGCTTGAAATGAGCTGAAACAAGGAAACTTAAGCTCATTTTAGCTACCTAAGCTGAATATCAGCTCCATTGCAATAAGAACAGTGTCTTTAAGCTGGTCTGCGGCTTGAAATGAGCTGTAAACAAGGAAACTTAAGCTCATTTTAGCTACCTTAGCTGAATGTTAGCTCCAGTGCAATAAGAACAGTGTCTCCAAGCTGTCTGCGGCTAGAAATGAGCTGAAACAAGGAAACTTAAGCTCATTTTAGCTACCTTAAGCTGAAAGTAGCTCCACTGCAATAAGAACAGTGTCTCCAAGCTGTCTGCGGCTAAAATGAGCTGAAACAAGGAAACTTAAGCTCATTTTAGCTACTTAAGCTGAAAGTTAGTCCACTGCAATACGAACAGAGTCTTAAGCTGTCTGCGGCTGAAATGAGCTGAAACAAGGAAAACTTAAGCTCATTTCAGCTACCTTAAGCTGAATATCAGCTCCAGTGCAATAAGAACAGTGTCTTTAAGCTGTCTGCGGCTTGAAATGAGCTGAAACAAGGAAACTTAAGCTCATTTTAGCTACCTTAAGCTGAATGTTAGCTCCAGTGCAATAAGAAACAGTGTCTCCAAGCTGTCTGCGGCTAGAAATGAGCTGAAACAAGGAACTTAAGCTCATTTTAGCTACCTTAAGCTGAAAGTTAGCTCCACTGCCATAAGAACAGTGTCTCCAAGCTGTCTGCGCTTGAAATGAGCTGAAACAAGAAACTTAAGCTTCATTTTAGCTACCTTAAGCTGAAAGTTAGCTCCACTGCAATAAGAACAGTGTTTCCCAAGCTGTCTGCGGCTTGAAATGAGCTGAAACAAGCTGAAACAAGCTGAAAAAGTCTAGAAATATTTTTCCCTTTGTCTAGCAGAGGAAGTTAGGGCCCTAAGCACGTAAGATTTTTTTGACAGCAATCAGGTTATTAAAATACCATAGATTGGAGACAACTATAAGATACCCGTCTATGTGTTGATATTTTCGGATGACGGCAAGAAGCTAAAGTCTGGACTTTGACTGACTTGCTTTCATCATAACAACTGCAACTGACATTATTGAATTTCAGAAACGTTACACACACTAGCAGAAAACTAAGCTCATTTTAGCTACCTTAAGCTGAAGTTAGCTCCACTGCAATAAGAACAGTGTCTCCAAGCTGTCTGCGGCTGAAATGAGCTGAAACAAGGAAACTTAAGCTCATTTTAGCTACCTTAAGCTGACTGTTAGCTCCAGTGCAATAAGAACAGTGTCCCAAGCTGTCGGCGGCTAGAAATGAGCTGAAACAAGGAAACTTAAGCTCATTTTAGCTACCTCAAGCTGAAAGTTAGCTCCACTGCAATAAGAGCAGTGTCTCCAAGCTGTCTGCGAATTGAAATGAGCTGAAACATGAAAACTTAAGCTCATTTTAGCTACCTCAAGCTGAAAGTTAGCTCCACTGCAATAAGAGCAGTGTCTCCAAGCTGTCTGCGAATTGAAATGAGCTGAAACATGAAAACTTAAGCTCATTTTAGCTACCTCAAGCTAAAAGTTAGCTCCACTGCATAAGAACAGTGTCTCCAAGATGTCTGCGGCTTGAAATGAGCTGAAACAAGGAAACTTATGCTCATTTTAGCTACGTCAAGCTAATGTTAGCTCCACTGCAATAAGAACAGGTTCACCCCATGCTGTCTGTGACTTGAAATGAGCTGAAACAAGGAAACTTAAGCTCATTTTAGATACCTCAAGCTGAAAGTTAGCTCCACTGCAATAAGAACAGTGTCTCAAGCTGTCTGCGGCTTGAAATGAGCTGAAACAAGGAAACTTAAGCTCATTTAGCTACTTAAGCTGAAAGTTAGCTCCACTGCAATAAGAACAGTGTCTCGTAGCTGTCTGCGGCTTGAAATGAGCTGAAACAAGGAAACTTAAGCTCTTTAGCTACCTTAAGCTGAAAGTTAGCTCCACTGCATAGAACAGTGTCTCCAAGCGACTGCGGCTAGAAATGAGCTGAAACAATGAAACTTAGACTCATTTTAGCTACCTCAAGCTGAAAGTTAGCTCCACTGCAATAAGAACAGTGTCTCCAAGTGTCTGCGGCTGAAATGAGCTGAAACAAGGAAACTTAAGCTCATTTAGCTACTTAAGCTGAAAGTTAGCTCCACTGCAATAAGAACAGTGTCTCCAGCTATCTCCAGCTGAAATGAGCTAAGTAAGGAAACTTAAGCTCATTTTAGCTACCCAAGCTGAAAGTTAGCGCCACTGCAATAAAACAGTGTCTCCAAGCTGACTGCGGCTAGAATGAGCTGAAACAAGGAAACTTAAGCTCATTTTAGCTACCTCAAGCTGAAAGTTAGCTCCCTGCAATAAGAACAGTGTCCCAAGCTGTCTGCGGCCTGAAATGAGCTGAAACAAGGAAACTTAAGCTCATTTTAGCTACCTTAAGCTGAAAGTTAGCTCCACTGCAATAAGAACCAGTGTCTCCAAGCTACCTCCGGATAGAAATGAGCTGATTAAGGAAACTTAAGCTTATTTTAGCTACCTTAAGCTGAAAGTTAGCTCCACTGCAATAAGAACAGTGTCTCCAAGCTATCTCCAGTAGAAATGAGCTGAAACAAGGAAACTTAAGCTCATTTTAGCTACCTCAAGCTGAAAGTTAGCTCCACTGCATAAGAACAGTGTCCAAGCTATCTCCAGCTAGAAATGAGCTGAATTAAGGAAACTTAAGCTCATTTTAGCTACCTCAAGCTGAAGTTAGCTCCCTGCAATAAGAACAGTGTCTCCAAGCTGACTGCGGCTAGAAATGAGCTGAAACATGGAAATTAAGCTCATTTTAGCTACCTCAAGCTGAAAGTTAGCTCCACTGCAATAAGACAGTGTCTCCAAGCTGTCTGACGGCTTGAAATGAGCTGAAAAAGGAAAAACTAAGCTCATTTTAGCTACCTTCCAAGCTGAAAGTTAGCTCCACTGCAATAAGAACAGTGTCTCGTAGCTGGTCTGCGGCTTGAATGAGCTGAAACAAGGAAACTTAAGCTTATTTTAGCTACCTCAAGCAGAAAGTTAGCTCCACGCAATAAGAACAGTGTCTCCAAGCTCAGCGGCTAGAAATGAGCTGAATAACGGAACAAACGTAAGCTTATTTTAGCTACCTTAAGCTGAAAGTTAGCTCCAATGCAATAAGAACAGTGACTCAAGCTGTCTGCGGTTGAAATTAGACTGAAACAAGGAAACTTAAGCTCATTTTAGCTACTCAAGCTGAAAGTTAGCTCCACTGCAATAAGAACAGTGTCTCCAAGCTGACTGCGGCTAGAAAGGAGCTGAAACAATGAAACTTAAGCTCATTTAGTACCCAGCTGAAGTAGCTCCATGCAATAAGAACAGTGTCTCCAAGTGTCTGCGGCTTGAAATGAGCTGAAACAAGGAAACTTAAGTCATTTTAGCTACCTTAAGCTGAAAGTTCAGCTCCACTGCAATAAGAACAGT
>JANSJX010000693.1:0-19092 GCA_026168455.1 Theocolax elegans | reverse complement strand
CAATAGATAATCAACCTTCGGTACCAACATTCAAATTCCAATAGTGAATACCAATATTAGTCCAACGTTGGATACCAAGTTCAAAATCAATAATGGGTACCAATATGCTCCAACGTTGGATACCAACGTTCCAAACCACAATGACTATCATATTGGATAATCGATTGATACCAACGTTCAAAACCAATAATTGATACCAACGTTCAAAACCAATATTGGTACCAATATTGGTTCAACGTTGGATGCCAACGTTCAAACCAATAATAAGTACCAATATTGGTCCAACGTTGGGTATACCAATATTGATTCAACATTGGGTATCAATATTGGTTCAACGTTGGGTACCAACGTTGGGTACCAACATTTGTCCAACGTTGGGTACCAATATTGATTCAACATTGGGTACCAATATTGGTCCAACGTTGGATACCAACATTGGTCCAACGTTGGGTACCAACATTGGTCAACGTTGGGTACCAACATTGGTCCAACGGTGAGTACCAATATTGATTCAACATTGGGTACCAACATTCCAAACCAACTATGGCCCAGCGATGGTCGATTCTACTCGATTCTCTAAATTTATTCGATTCTTTTTTTAAAGTATCGATTATTATTCAATTCTTGAAGAATCGATACTCCAGAAACAAATCGATACTCCAGAAACGAAGAATCGATACGACTATACGACAGCTACGAATATAACGCACTGCGCGTACTCAATTTTGTATATTCGATATATATTTATTGATTGAAACGTCAACGATGCACCGCGCGGTGTGTAGTTCAATTTTCTTTCTTTCATCGCGGGTATAATAAAATCCAGTTGATTTAATAGCGCGAAACGTTAAGTACATTAAATAACTAACCGCAACCCTAATGAGAATATTAAAATTTCAGTGTTCACCAAGTTATCTCCGCGTATAATTTTCCAACGCGCGTAAATTAATGTAACATATATTACATTTACGAAATTAATTTTTATATACGAAATGCAATGATGTTCTTATATATGAAATTCAAAACACTCACGCTGTTGATTGATAATAACTTGCAAAGATCGTAAATCGTATATTGAAATTCAACGATTTTCTTGCAATATGTATATCTATATATATACATATTTTACTTACAACTTGAAAATAAAAACAAACTGTAGGTATACACGAAAATGAAGATCTACTGTGTGTATACAGTTGCAGCCAGTGTATCCCTAATGAAATAAGAAAAGGTGCAAGAGAGATAAGCTTATATTCAACGCCGTCCCATTCAATAGGATAGCCGCGCTTTCGAGTCTGTGAGCACAAATGCATAATGATAATAATAACCGGGTTACGTAATATTTAGTAGTTTAGGATATAGTTTCTAGTGAGGCGGAGAGATGAAGGAGGGATGTATATATGTTTCCGACGGAACGCATTGATCGGTATGCCGTCGTTAAGGCTCGGATGATCCTCTTAAAATCGGCTTTGTCAAAAGCATCCTCTCTCACTCTCTCTCTCTCTCTCTCTTTCGCTAAGTAACTCTACTCCGAGTGTTAGATCTTAATGTGCTTTGCAATTTCATATATACATATATATGTATGTATTATCGATTGACACCTATTAATTCAACTTATTGGGCTACTGCACTTGTTAAATATATGTATGAAATATTGAAGAAACGTCACGGATGATAAAGACATTAAAAGGATTTCAAAGAAACAAAGGAAAAGTAATGTACCGTGTATATATAGATGTGAGAAAACCAGTCGGAACAAAAGCTCGTAATTGATGGTTGAGAATTAAAAATGGGTGAACTTGTTGAAGAGAAAAAAAAAATGAAGAAAATTATCTATATATATATATATATATATATATATATATATATTGAAGTTAAGCTCATCTATATCGATGAGATAGAATGGATTATACTAAGTATGGTACATGAACATACGTATAATCACGAATATATATGTAGCTTGAGGATTCTTGATGTTAGTGCCCATCAGCATTATAAAATATATATCTAATGCCTCTCTTTTGTGACATTAATGCATTATACTAACCTTATTACACGGAATACTACTACCAAGGTACAAAGGATACAAAGGAACGGATATGGGCTGTCAGTAATATGAAAGTTATGTTAATTAAGTAATTTTCCCAATGGCAAGAACCTATCGGACTGCTCTGATAAAGCGTCGCAGCTCATAAGTTTCATCATTGAATCAAGATATATGTATATATCTGTACCAAAAATCAGTGGATGCATCAAATGAACTACGCAGAGTTATCGTCGGATTAGCTACGTCTAGACCCTATAATAGCAACTTGGGTGTAACTTTGCTTTTTACACTTAAAATATACGTAACAAAAACTTTATAAACAAAGATATTCGCTCGTACACTGTAATAAGTATAATTTAAATTTTAAATAACTAAAGGTACGACTATAAACAACTTTAACAAACCTGACCTCCGTCGCTGATTAGCACGATTTGGAACATAAAAAGTGTGACGTTAAATAAAAAGGTTAGTGTTAAAATTCAGCTTATTCGATGAAGTATGGTTCCTGAGATATCCTGCAGTAAGTGCATTATGGGGAAATAATCATAGTACAGAGTCTTATAATTAATTAAAATAGTTATGTTACATGTAAATAGGCCAATACAATTTAAATAAAATGTTAAGTAATAATATAATTTGTTTAAAAAATTAAGAAATGTTTTCAATTGTTATGAAAGAAATGATTAATTGTTAATATTGAATAGTTCTTTTTCAATTTTAACCCAGGCTTGTCCCTTAAATACATATATGCACTATTAAATAATTGTTATTTATGCTTCAAGGGAGTAAAATAGGCGTTCATTCCCGGGATGAAAGTTACTGCCCGAGCTTTAGCGAGGGCAGTAATTCATCCAAGGGAATAACCGCCTTTTACTCCCGAGGTGCATATAACATTTTTCACCCAAATCATCCTAAAAGGGACCACTTTATTCGACAACAACAATAATAACAATTCAATTACTTTTTTGTATTTAAATTAAATTTTCGCGCTTTTTGTATATGTGTTGGCAACCCTGAGTAGCCTGAAAATTTTTATTTTTAATTGTTGTGGGTTGGTTATTAATATTTGAATTAACGACAAGTCATCAACGGACAACAAGAACTTGTGTTCGTTTACTCGTTTTATTGTTTACGGTTTCTTTTCAATAAAATTTAGATTAAATTGTTTATTTTGGCAAACTTTTTACGAAATGTCAAGTGAGAGTGAAAGTGAAGAGACTGAAATTTTTCAAAATACTCCTCCTGATTTGCAAGCAGCTGCTAACGCTGGACATTTGGAGTTGCTGCCGAGCAAATCAAGAGAGTTATACTTAAACAGTACGACATTTATCAAGTGGTTGAAGAAAAGAAAAACAAAATATCAGAAAATACATTACTGGCGTATTTTTTTGAGTTAAAACCAAAATATCAACCTTCTCGTTGTGGTCAAAATATTCTATGTTAAAGGCCACAATTGTCAACAATAAGAATATTAATATTAGCAATTTTTCAAAATTAATTGCATTTTTAAAGCAAGTTTCTTCTGGGTATGAAAGTAAAAAAGCGAAAGTTTTTACTGAAGAAGAGGTTAACACATTTCTGACAGATGCTCCAACAACAATATTTAGTTATGAAGGTAAGATGGTGTGGTTACCAATTGTTAAAGTAAGTGTTAAATTAATTAAATTTGAATATTAATGTATATTGTAAGGTTTCATTGATTATGGGACTGTATGGAGGATGTCGTACTAAGGAATTAGTTGAGTTATCCGTTGATGATATGGTTGTTCGGCAAGACTTGATTGAGATTCTTTTAAAAATACGAAGAACAAAACCAGTAGATCATTTTACATCAAAGGAAGTTATGCTGAAATCGTAAGAACCTACATGGTTAAAAGGCCTTCAACAACTTGTCCTCGCTTCTTTCTCAAGTATGTAGATGGGAAATGTCTTAAACAACCAATTGGAAAAAACACTCTAGGGTCGTTTCCAAACTATCATTGCAACTTATTATTTAAAAGTTAACGGAACCTGAAAAATATTACTGGGCCATTCTCTTCGACTACCGGCACTACAATATTTGCCAATCATAGGTAAAGTATAGTACATGAGTTAACCTTTAAAAAAAGAAAAAAGCTAATTTTTAATTTCAATTGTATTTCAATTTGTTGTATTTAAATTTCAGGTGCTAATATGTCGACATTAAAAAGTTTGGTGGGTGGAAGTCTGCAACTATAGCAGGAATCTTATGTTTGATGATTCTGCCTTCCGCCCCAAAGAAAGTGTCGAATGTCATTGACAGTGCTTTAACTGAGCATTCAAGTTCAAAGCAACCTAGATTAGATGCTGGACCTTCTACATCTGTATCAGAGTATCAGAAACAAGTGTAAGTGACTAAGCAAGTAATGAGTCTGCTGAATTTACAACTTCGAATAATGGTCCACTAGAATTAGCTAATCAGTCACGCTTCACTTTTTCAAATGTTAATTTTAATAATTGTAACGTAACTTTTAAGTAGTACATTATTTATGTATTTTTGTGACACATTTAAATATTTAATTATTTAGATTATTTGTACATTATTTATGTACTTATAGTTATTTTTCATTAAATAATTAATTAATTTTGATTAAAATGTGTATTTTTTTCAATAATTTCATGCAGGAGTAAAAAGTGTATGCGGGGAGTGAAAGTGATTACGGGAGTAAAAAAGTGAGTACGGGGATTAAAAAGTGAGTACGGGGAGAATAAAGTATTTTATACTCCCGGAGGAATAAAATGCAATTTAGTCCCTCCGTAGAGGTTAATAAAGTGAACTTTTTGGGTGGTTTGGTGTGAAAATAATATTAAATTACTTATCGTTAGGAAAAGAAAATGCATTAATGGCGAAAAAGGAAGTGTCGCGTTAAATGTAGATATATAATTAATTGACCATATACTATTTAATTTATTTCAAATGTATACACTTCTAACAATTATCATTTTTCACTTGTACTATACGCTGTTTAATATATAATTGAAATAAACAACGCGCGTTTGATGTGGTTTTCCGGTGCATTTTCACTCTTTTGGATAAATTAACGTTCAATCACCCGTTTCAATCAAGAAACTTGTTTGTCTACACTAATTGAATACATAAACGGAAATACGTTCTTTCGTGTGCTTCCCTACACAATTAACCTTAACAGTTTACTAAGATTTTACGCAATTATGATTATCTATTTCCTAATTGTTCTGCGCATACGAAATTCTACAAATAAAAATACAATTCTCGTATAATACTTGAATTATTTTATATTACGCGCAAGGAGTACCTACTTTCTCTTAAAATAGACAACAATAAATGATAATTACACTTGAGGTAAATAAATTTTAAAATAATCGGATGAATTTAACAACCCAGTTCGTAAATTTAGCGTCAAATATACCGTAATAATATCCCGAAGCAATTTTGTACGAAATTCAAGACGATAATGTCCTTATTTTGTCTCAGCTAAAGGCTTTAGCCCTGCGTTACGTCGTAAATCTTGTGCGACACGGCTCGTTAGGATGAGAAACATTTCACGATCATCTATACGTTAAAGCTATTCGGAATAGTCTCTAAATGCCACTCGTCAAAATCGTAAGATTTATGAAAATCCTATCAGATTATTTTGAATAATACTTTAAGATATATATACATCTGTATAAACATTGGCAAGCGAATACAAAACGTTGTGAAATTGACTAGTTTTAAAAATGTATAAAAGTAATAAAAAATTTACTGTTTCAACGGAAATTCCTTTCGAGAATGTGCGGATTATGAACTTTTAAAAGGAAAACACGTTAAATTTCTTTTATATTCGATAAAATATTTCGCGAATTAGGTATACACAATGTTGGTATATAACAATAATTATAAAAATATTTTACATTCGTAGTTATACAAATAACGCATATTCTTTTATTCACGATAAATATTTATTTTGTGTGTTTTTAAAATGGACAATAGACGGTAAATATACGAAACTCGATCTTCGACCTCAGGTCAGCGCAATTTCCATTTAAACCAGGTGGAACAAAAAAACGTAACAACAACATCCAGCAAGTATCTCCATATACAACGAAAACATACATATACACATATCTTCGTACATATAAATATATATATATATATAATATATATATAATATATATATTTTGTAGACGCACACACGGCAAACATAATATATAATATAATATGCATGTATATACATCCCCAAAAGTTTTTCGTTGGAGGTTGAAAACCGCACAAATCTAAAGTAAATGTATCGTGTAATCGAATTCCAATCGATGCATACACGTAACGTGTACACGCGAGTTACTATAAAATCAATTATGCGAATATAAAAAACGCATAAAACACACGTATACATCTGTAGACACGCATCGAGTATAAATATTTTGAGTTGGTCCACGCGGGTTTTCCGGAAAGTCAGCAAAAGGTATTCGGAAGTATAGAAGGGCGAGAGAAAGAGAGAGGGATAGAGGGAGAGAGAGTGGCGACCGGTTGCCGATAAAAGACTCGCGCGCGCGCGCGCCTCCTTATTTTTCTATCGAACCCTTGGGGGATCGAAGAGCTTGGAAACCCTCCTGGAGTTTCCGAACGTGTACTACCCAGGTTATATGGTCTTGCCTTTTTTTTTTACCTTTCTTCCTTTCTTTCTTTCTTTCTGTCTCTCTTTTTCGGTCTCTCGCTTATGTCCGTGCACGAACCGGGCGTATATCGTAACCGTCGTGAGTGCCGAGTATGTATTGCAAAACGGCAAAGGCTCGCGGAAACGGGGGAATGGAGAATGCCGTAGTAAGCATCGGTGTGAAAGTGGACAAATTTTTCGTGATAAAACCAGTATAATCTTGCTTATTTCCGTAGTTACATGACCTTTTACGACACGTTCTATTCGATTCAAATATAAATGGATTTATTTTTCATATAATTGGTAATATTCGATTATACCTTTTTTTTTTATTTAACGCTACGAGACACTTACAATTTTAAAAATACAAAGAGAATAATGTGAATGCGAAATACGCCTCGGTTTTTCAATTATTTTAAAGCTTGGAACGTTAATTATTATTTTTCATTCATTATAAATTGCAAGATAATATTGTGTCGTCACTTTTTTTTTTAATATAGGCTACATATGTAAAAAAATTTTATGATAAATATAATATTTCGAAATATTATATGCATTTTTCACTGTTACTTTATAAAATAAGTCATCCAAATATTTTTTATACGTAAAATTATATTAATTATAATTATTTTATATTACTTAAAGATCAAAATAATTAGATACTGATCAGGAATGTTGCAGTAACTTAATTTATAAGGTTTTGATACGTATAATATGTAGACGTAAATTTTTTGTATACGAAAGGGAGTTATAGAGAGATAGAGAGAGAGTGGCAGATAGGATCAAAGTTGTAATATTGGATAGATCGCGGATATAGATGATTTTAATCGAGCGTATTAAATTCGTATTAATAACATTAATTGACAATATACTATACATTTATTGACACTACAAACCAATCTAATTCAATATCGGAATAGATTTTACAAGAGTGACTAGGTTGAACATGAACTGGTCAATGAATTAGTAGTAGTAATAGTATTATTATTATTATTATTATTATTATTATTAATTATTGTTATTATTATGTTGAAAATATTAATAAATATTTTTATCAAAAAGTGATGAAATCAAATTCTTAACGTAACTAAATTAAATATCTTTAGTATATTCTTAATTATTCGAATTTAATTTATAACGAGATATAATTTTACAATGAATACTTAAAAATAATTAAAATAAATATTATCAACGACTTCGTAAAAGGTGCGTATCGAACGATCGTTCATGATGCGTACACGTATATACTTGAAATATAAAAACACAAGCCTGAATAATTCTAAATGGGCTTATCTCGTCAAACCAATATATAGAGCAAAGAGTGACATTAAAAGATATATCCTTGTGGTGTATAATCCGAAATTCGCGACGAAATGCGGGTGTGTGGGTGTGATGATACCGAGGGTCCAGTTGGGTTTATATATATGCATCCCTTAGAGCAACAATGCGAGAAGAGAAAGGACTTTATCGCGAGGTGATAGTAAAACTTTTCATCGCGAAGGTGCACCTGTGTGCGCGATAACGGTCGGCCCGGTTTATCGACGTTTACGAGGATCGTAATGCAACGGAGAGACCACCCCGGTGTGTGTGTGTGTGTGCAGGGGTCTGCTGTTTATTTCCGCGAGTGTTCGGGCAGTTTCATATCGCAAAGACGCCGGCCGGGGAGTCAGCTGCCACGTCGAACTAAAAACCAACGACACCAAAACTTTTGATCGTACATGACGTATAAAACTTGACGATCCCGAAGATTCGGCTAGAAATATATTTTACTCCTTTTTTTTTTTCTTTTCCTTCTCCCCTCAGTCACCCGAACTCCTTGTAGGCGGACAACTTTTATTTTTACAGATATAACGGAGAAAGGAGATAAGGGGATAACGGTCGAGTTTCCGTACCGAGGAAATTAACAACGGCCGATGTCTCTTTGCTCTCGACAAAAGGATCGAGGGAAGGAAGCAAGGATGAACGTTTCGGGATGGATAGAAGGGGAATGGACGATGGCGTCTACATTCTCGGTTGGTAATTCAATGGACCTCTCTGTATCCTATACGTGCAGTGTGCAACTAGGCCACAGAATATACATGCTTTTGTTTCCTCTCGGTTTTCTTAATATTATAGGTTAAAATAATATAATAACCGGATGCAAGTGATACACGGTAACGCTGAAAATCGTCTTTTATTTTTTTTTTTCTCACTATCTCATTTCCTATCGCGATTAATTATCTCGATGCGATTAAAGAAATAGAGACCGAGGGAGAGAGGAAGAGGAATCTGTATATTAATTTAATAAAGTTTTCAACACGTTTCTCCAGCGGAATATTAATTACTTAGATAGTAATCTATTACATTTTCAAATAAAACAACTAATTTTCGGTAACCCGCAAAACCATTTAACTACAGCCCAAACTTCCTTGAGGTAGTCGTATAATATCCTCTCTGCATCTCCTGTTCCTTCTAATCCGATTTAACAGTGAGACATACAGCTACGGATGTTTCGCGAAAGTCAGCCGCACACAGGCAACCATAAATAGTTAATGCATTTATATACAGCAAATTTATAAATTTTAAAATGACAAACATTCTTATACTTTTTTTTTTTTTACGATAACGCGATTATAATAGATATTTCCATTTCAATCGTGATTAATCAATTTAAATGGAATATTGCGTAGGAAAGTTTTTACCAAAAGTGATTATAACAAACGTATATCTGAGCGTGTCATAAACTTTTTAAATGGTAGTTTTGCATTAATGCATTATGTACATTCATTTATCAACTATAGTTTCAACGCGTTGATATAATTTTCCATAATTTTTCTAATTTTCACCAACTTCAGTGGTACAGGTTTCTTTACTCGTATGAGCAGCCAAAGAATTTTTTATTAGACGTGTGCGTATAGAGAATCACATAAAAAACAAACAAAAGTTTCAGTGATAAATTTAAACTTTTATTCGTGAATATCGAAAAATACAGAATAAAACGGGATTCAAATTAGATTACAGGATTAACTTAAAATAGTAATAGAAAAGCATTGATTAATACATCAAAAAGTAATTCAAAACCATGATTTTCGTACAAAAGTCTACAAGAGAGGTAATCACATACTGTAATAGTAATCTGATTATTTTAAACAAAAGATTTTTACAAAGAGTTTACAAACTTTTTTGCTAATTACCTGCACTAACTCTACTTTCTTATCACACTGTATGTAAAGTATGCTATAATTTTCTAAATATAGTTCTAAGCTACGTATATACAAATACTTAAACTATATGTAATCAATAAAAAAACTGCGTGTATACCAAACAACTGTATATTTTATAGTGTGTCTAATATCATGTCCAATATCTGATTATTTTTTTTTTTTTTTTCTTTTATTAAGCTTAGAAGTCTAAACAGACTTATATAGCATACATTAATTTAATACATAGGTAATTACACATGCGCACATACACATACATATATATCGATTACAATTGAGAGTTATACAAGGTTTCTATCGGTGATATAATTAGATGAACAATTCACATTTTTCTAAAATTGACATAAAAGTTTGCATGTGTTATTTCGTGGTTGTGCAATAAATATATCTACGTTTAGTGGTAGTTGAAATTGCTTATATTCTAGTTTTTTAATCAAATCCAATCTTGCTGTCTCATACAAAGGACATTGCCATAGAATATGGTTTAAGTCCTGAACTTGTGTTTTACAGTTACACATGGGATTATCAATTATTTTAACTCTTGCAAGTGAAGCAGCAAGATTGTAATGATCACTTCTGCATCGATTTATTGTTACAATTCTTCTCCTATTCATATTACTATGAGTAAACCAAGGTTTGGCTTTTTGGTGTCTGAATAATCTAAAGAATTTGATACCTTTTTTTAAGCCTTCTTTATAAACGAATTCATTTGTTTGAGATGTAGCTGTTCTTTTGTAGTTTTCGTAAAAGTCAGTATATGGTATTATTACATTTTCAGTATTTGTGCATTTCGCGGCCGCTTTCGCCAATTCGTCTGCTTTTTCATTCCCTTCAATGCCTATGTGAGCCGGTATCCAATAGAAGTTAATTGTTACATTATTATGCGAGTTGACAATTTGACTATATTTATTTTTTATTTCTAAGACATAAGGGTTTATTGTAGATTTTAAGGAAACATTGTTTAGGCTAATCAAGGCACTAAGAGAATCTGAGAAGATGGCAAATTTTTCATTTTTACTTTCTAGTATAATATCTAATGCTAACGAGATTGCTAAGCATTCCGCGGTAAATATCGAAGCTCTTTTGTCAATTGATTTTCTCATAGTAATGTTTAGGCTAGGACATACACATGCTACGCCTACCGACGGGAAATCGGGAGACTTGCTCCCATCTGTAAATATAGTTGTTATTTTTTGTTCCATTATAAAGTTTTTTACACTCAGATTTGGATTTTTGTCACGTTTTAATTTGTTTCCCAATTCAAAATTTACTACAATGTTTGATAAAATCGAAGAATAATCGTATGCGTATAAGTCATATTTAAGTGTTTTGTCGCTATTTATTTCGAATACAGTTTTGATACAATGATTTAGAGTTTTGATCTTTTTCTCGCTTCTGTTTGTATCTTTTTTTATTACATTATAGTACTTAAGTATGTTTTGTTTTGTTAATGATCTGGGATTGGATATTACTTTGTTAACATAGCATTTACCGAGAAAAATCGCTCTTTCTTGTAAAAGAGTCACTTTTGATTCGTCAAGTATAACATTTGTAGGTGTACTTTTACGGTACCCTAGAGCTTTTCTTAGAGCCGCTATTTGTAACTTTTCTAATTTTTTAATGTAGGTTTTTTGATTTGGGAAGTAAATAAAACTTGCGTAGTCAATAATTGATCTTACATAACTTTTGTAAAACATGATCAGTATTTGAGGATGTGAGCCCCACCAAGTTCCGCATAGGTATTTGATTATATTAATCGCGTTATGGCATTTGCTTATGACAAATTTATGTGTGGTATGAATGTTAATTTGTAGTCAAATGTTACACCTAGAAATCGCACCTGATGGCTAGATTTATACTGTCGTTTCCAATTCTAATTTCTACTTCCCCCGGTTCACTATAATTTTTGCTAAAGTTAATTAGTATCGTTTTTTCTGGAGCAATTTCCAATCCCAATTTATGCAAATTGTTTTTAATAATATTTACAGATTTTTCAATCGTGTTTCTACATTTATTAAATGGGGCTCTTCCTGAGTATATAGCGATATCGTCCGCAAATTGCGATTTTTGTACCGTTTTTGGAACGTTATCCATGATGTTTTTGACATAAATAATATACAGAAGAGGACTTAGGACTCCGCCTTGTGGGACACCTTTATTCATTAATCTATAGTTTTCGCCTGTATATTGAGTATAAATATTTCTATCACTTATTAAAAATTTTATAAATCTTAAGACATTAGTAGAGCAGCCTATTTCAGTTAATTTGTCCATAAGTATATCGTGATTGACATTATTAAAGGCTCCGCGTACATCTAAAAATGCAGCTAGTAAATTTTTTCGTTTGGTAAAGGTTGAGTTAATTTCTGTTACTAGATTCGTCAAATTGTCCGCGCATGACCTGCCTTTTCTAAAACCCGATTGATCGCTGGGTAATATATTGTAATGTTCACACCACCACATAATTCTAATTTTAATCATAGATTCGAACAACTTACAAAGACATGACGTGAGGGATATAGGTCTAACACTGTCACTATGGGGTTTAGTTATGAAAATAATAAAAGATTTTTTCCAATCTGTGGGAAATTCATTATTTGCAAACATTTCGTTGAATATATCTAGTAATAATAAATGATACTTTATGGGTAGTTTGTTTATTATTTCATTATCGATGCCATCCATACCAGGGGCAGAATTGGAATTTTTATTTTTTAATGCTACATTAAATTCAGTAAAATCAAAGACATGATCAAAAAATGGATTTTCCGAACTTTTAGGCAATTCTTCTGGATTTGTTATTGCCCAAGGAGGCGTTAGTACATTAATTGTATTTTCAATAATATCATGCTTTTGCAAGTTGGACGAACTGTGACTTGGTTTTATCTTAGTCCATTTATTCTTGAGGATTCTACTCTTGTCCCAAATGTAGCTTAAATCGTTTTTTAAAATTTAGGGTTTCTGCGAAAGACTTGAAATAATCTATTTTACTTTTTTTAAAAGTTTTTATTGCCATAGCAGTTGCCTTGTTATACTCAATCAAGTCTATCAGCTTATTAGTGAATTCCCATTTTTTTAGTTTTGCTTTTCTTAATCTTTTTGCTTTGTTACATTCATTATTCCACCAAGGTGAGGGATTTTTCCAGTTTTTGTTATTTGTAGTTCTATACTTTTTTTTAAAGGGCGTGTTAGACTTGACTGAGTTAGTAACGATTTTGGTAAAAAATTCGTATTTTTCTGTAGGTGTCAAATTATCATATTCGTTCGTAAGGAATTTGTCGTATTTTTCATTAAGGTCTAATGTTATTTTTTCCCAATTCGTTTTTAATGATTTTATCTTAAACGATTTTTTTGAATAGTAATTTTTTTTAAGATTGACATTAATATTTATGGGGTAGTGATCAGAGCCTAGAAGATCATCATGGATCGTTACATTTATTTTATCAGCAATTTCTAGAGAGGATATTACAAGATCAATATTTGACTTTTTGCCATTCTAAAATTTACATGCGTTTTACTGTTTAAATTATGTATGTAGAGATCCTGATCTTCTATGCTTTTTAAAAAACGTGAGCCATTTAAATCGGTTTTTTCACAATTCCATATTTTGTTATGTGAGTTAAAGTCGCCTAGTAGGATGCAATTATTAGACACATTAGCATTATTTACAATCATGTCCCATTTCGCTTGTTCAAGTGTATGCCCTGGTGTTCTATAACATGTTAATATATCGATGTTCGGATTTGTATTTGTGATTTAATACCGCATAACTCTACTGATTGTTCTGGCGTGACTATATCTTTTATTTCTACGTATCCTATATGATTTTTAACCAACGCTATAATACCACCACCTTTAGAGTGTGTCCTATCCTTTCGGAATGTAGTAAATCCTGTGATGCTGAAATCTTCTTTGGAATTGGATTCTGTTGAAAGCCATGTTTCAACACATATAAAGATATCTACGTTTTGAAGAATTGTTAACAATTCGTTTTTTCTTTTTTTAATGCTTCTTGCATTCCAAATAGTATCTTTAACGTATATTCTTTCATTACTTCCGTTTGATTCATATTAAATGTCTATCTTCTAATACTTAATTAATTTTATTTATCGATATATATTAATGTAGAGATAATAGAATTGTTTGTTTACTGTCTTAATAATACTCTTCATTACAGCTGGATTCGTCGGTTATAAATCCAGGTGTGCTTATTTCATTGTTTCTTAGGATATTTCGAATTCTCGTGAATCTACTTTTCAAGTTCCGATCATTTATTTGTTGATATGCCTCACTTAACATATTTATAAGGGCATTTAAATCTTCGGTGTATTGTAAAGCTATTTCGATTATATTACCTTTTCCACGTGTACTATTAATAAATTGAAGAAATCTTTCATATGAAATCGGGTATTTGTTTGCATTTAGTTCTAAGTATTGTCTGGCAGGTTCTAGCTTTTCATCATAATTATGTGTTGATGTATTTTGACTATTGTTTTCTATATTACTTGTCTGAACTATTTTTGCAGTCTTTTTTTGCGTCTTTTTTTGATCCGATGTGGTAGAAGTTGTGTCTGAACGATGTCTCTTGATGCCTATATTTGTTGGAATAGCTGGAAATTCATTTATATCTATATTATCTAGGTTTTCACTGTTTTTTGAATCGTTGAACGTAGTTGTAATTGATGTTTTATTTGAACTTTCCTGTTCCGTTTCTTCCGAGTCTTCAATAGGAGTATTCTCAAAGGCTTTACAATATTTTGCCAAGTGTCCTTCTTCTTTGCAAAGGTAGCATGTTATTTTATCGGATGAAAAATATATCCAATAATTAATACCATCTTTATTAACTTTCATATTGTTAGGTAATTTGTCAATATCTTCCGGATTGATATACATTTGCTTCCTGAAGCTTAATAGGTGGTTTATGATCGAAGCGTGCATACCTGCTCTTATTGTTGTTATTCGTGATGCAGGTATTATGTTGATTTTTTTCAGTTCTTCCACTATCAAAGACGTTGAGATACACGGCATAACATTTGAGATTATTATTCTCTTTGCTCTCGAAACAAGTGGTTTTATTTCTAAACACTTTTTATCGATTTTAATACAAGTTTTGTTTTCGATCAGCTTTTCTACTATTGATTTATCGCTTAAGTAAAAGCAAACTCTGGCACCGCTGATTCTAGATACGTATAATACATCCTTGGGATTGACTACTTTTACAAGAGCGAGAGCATATTCTTCAACTGTGTGTCCTTCAATTGCATCAATTACAATTGCCTGATCTCTGCCTAGTGTTTTTTCTTGTTGAACAATAGATGAGAAGGAAGTCGGTTGTTGTGTTTTTGTAGCTTGAGTCGTCATTTTACAGTTGTTTTGGCACGTTCTCTGTTATCAGAGACACAGTGCAGGGGAAAAAAAAAGAAAAAGAGAGTTTGAAATAATAAGTTTTAGTTTAATATGGCACTTCACTTAGTGGTCTTAATCACATTTACACTAGAAATCATGATTGAATCACAAACACTTGCCACACAAACTCGCGGAGCTCGATGGTAAACACGTCTTATCAGTACGACGGTCGGTACTCGAATCATATCTGATTATTATCTAATTATTGACTATTTTTTAGTGTAAATAATAAAATAGATTATTGTTGTTATGAAAATATTTTCAATATTTCATAAATAATTAAAAGACGTACGTACAAATCCGAATTTACAATTTACATTCAAGACGATTTAAAAAATCTTAAACGTCGATTCATAATTCCAATACAATGTATCCTGAATAAGACACTTAAATTATACATACAATATAATGTATCAATCAAAATATCATATTTTTCAATACCAACGTTTTTTTCTAGGATTATATGAATATTTTGAAGCGTTATGAGAAATAGCGAGTTTGAGTATACGAAATCGAAATCTATTTCATTGTCAAAATATGTCGATCACGTCTATTACATTGATCCGGACGCTGCTAGTATCTTGTGCAAGATTGTTATACAATGTTTGTTATCGATCCTGCAAACTGTTTTGCCTTTCGTCGGGACTCATTTATCTGCAGTACAGTACGAATTAGTAATTACGTGCTGTAAATTTGTCAAAAACCATATTTTTATATAGCGAATGGAGTAATATTTTTAGTTGTTGTATAAATACGTATTTTCGTGTACGTTATAGAGAACTTTTTATTATTAATTTATTATTAACCTTTTTTATATGCGTTAACTCATCAGAAATTGGGTACGATGCATTACATCTGATTTAGTGTATATGTAAATTATTCTGCAAAATAATTTCTTACTAGAGATTCCAATCGACAGTATAAGAAAATTCGTATTATAAAGCGGTTATCAGTAAAAAAAAATACCGGTATATAGATATCCATTTAGGCCGTATATAATGCTCATTGGTGAAATCCGCATAAGAGCTTCAAAAAATGGCAGTGTGTCTATACGTATTTTTTTTCACCACGAGACGGCGTAATACTCGAAAATCTCTGCAAGTCTTTTACTACCCGAAGCCTCTTCTGAGGCTCATATAAGTACGTATACGGTATTGGCACTAGGTTTCGCTCACGAGCCGCGGATCGACAAGGATAAAGAAAAGCCTTGCTTCTCTTCCACGTATATGCGAATAAGAGAAAAGAGAGGGAGAATGCCAGCATGCAGGCGGCTATATCGAAAAACGAAGAGAATTTATTTCGTTGAGCAAATTTCACCGAGAGGCACATTGCATTTCCCCGTTCATCAGGTATTGCCTGAACGAAGAGATTGACTATTCAAAACATATTTACCCCAACCCTTCTTACATATATACGTATATATATATATAATATCATGTATCGAGGGTTACAGATTCAACCTACGTTAAATCCAATCAAGAATCAGCGTTGAATAAAGTTATTGAGAGATTCGAGAAAAATACTGGAATGAAATTTATTAAACAAACTCCAAAGAAGGTTTATCTCGTATGATCTTTCAAAAAAGTCACGACGAACTAACTCTCTATAGACTTGTATAAACTAGGTCCCTTATATATATGGGAGATTCCACAAGTGATCCAGACAAAAATAATATTGTTTAAATAGTTTTAACCTATACATGAATTACTTGAAGAAAGTAAAAGAAATTTTTTAGGATTTTTATTCATGTTGTTGCAATGTTACTCAGTCAAGAAATTGACAATTATTCAAAAAATTAGCATTTTTAACATTTTTGACAAATTTTTAATTCAAAAACTGTCAACTTTTTGTTATATATGTTACATGGAGAAAATCTTATAAATTTAAAGAATAATCTGTTAAAATTTTGCAGATACGTTGATTATCTCTTTTATATACTTTAAAACCATAATGAGTCTAAAATACAAAAAAAGGAATGTACGACCAAATATTTTTTAATGAACCAAAATTTTTTAATTGAGTTATGGCATTTTTAATAAAACGATTGAAATGTGATACATGCAAATTTCTATATCACATGTTTTTAATTTTATACAAAATAAAATAAATTTATAAAAATTTTTATGTTTAACATATATATAAAAAATTGATAGTTTTAGAGTAAGAATTTGTTAAAATGTGGAAAATGCTAATTTTTCGAATAATTTCAATTTTTTGACTGTGTAACATGCAACAACACGAGACAAAAAATTTCTTTTACTTTCTTCAAGTGATTAAAATGTAGGTTGAAACTATTCAAAAAATATTTATTTTTTGTCCGGATTACTTGACGAGGAATCTTCCTATACATACTAGGACATCTTCAAATGTGCATTTATTTTATTGTTTCTCATAAACATTTGAATTTTTGCGTTTTTACTTATAACTAATTAAATGATCACATAATCGCGACGCAACTAATGAAATCAATCTTAGTTTGGCTTTACTTTTACGCCCACCTCTTTTTGTAAGAGGATACATACTTCGCCAAAATGTCATACTACGCAATCAACGATCGGATATCAATGAATTTTTCGCAATATTAACTCGGAATAATTGCATTCTTTATTGATACGTGTAAATTCCGCGAACTTTAGTACAATTGTTACGAATTGATAAACTAATAATTAATTTGAAATTTTGAGATCCGTGTAAAATTACTAATTCCAATCATATATAGGTTCTAACAAGTTCGTATTTTCAAATACCATTTATATAACTGATTGGAATTCCGAATGCCAAGAGAGTATCGCCGAATGAAAATTGCAATATTAAAAAATGGAGATATTGAATTTTAGTCAAAATGCTCTAGCGTACATAGTTACCTTTCGGAATTTCGTTATACAATTCAATTTGAACCATCAAGTGAACGACTGCACAAAGTAGTATTATACAAAAAGGTGTAGAATATATTAATTCTTCCGAATTAAATAAAAACTATTATTAAAATAATATTAATAATGTATAAGGACTGGCAATCGATGTATATGTACGTTACAGTGAATTACATTTCGTTTCAAATAGTGTCATTTGAGTAAATGGAAGTTCATATTAAAGTGTGATACGTTATTAAATGATAATTTTAAGGATGTCAAGTTTCGTTGGTATTAAACAATTACGTTTATCGTTAATTCGCGTAATCAATGTGGTTCATATAATATTACATAAACGCATAATGCGTCATCGATGTTTCATTAAATATGTATATGTAATATATTTAAGTGGATTTGATAATTTAGGCATACACATTGTAACGTGGTCCTCACTTTCGTGGCCCGTAAACCACGTTACTCGGTTTCACTTTATTTAATATATATATGTTACCCTTTTAATCCGGTAAAGACCGTATTTATTATTTCACTGGGCGCCAGGTCTTACCAATATGAATAATTTCCCGGTACGACTCCTCAGGACGTGGCTCCAACGCCAATACGGAGGTGGCGAAACCAACGACGAATCCTATTTCCTTCAGAAACACGTGGCGGTAAATTGTCGAGGTAAAGGTCGTTAAATAATTGTAGTTAACCAAATCGATAATTATTTTTAATTATTATATACTTAAATTCCGATCACTACGGGTGATCACCGTTACTTTTGAACAACAAAAAAAAAAAGATTTTTATTAATAAATTCCGCGAACTAGCCCGATCTTCCGGTCACCGATAATTTATTATAAAAAGGACGCAGGAGGTCTTTACGCGACGCGCAAGAAATCCCCGGCGATGCTCGATTTATTACTAAATTAACGGGTGGCCGTGCAGCCCAC
>JANSJX010000692.1:0-19133 GCA_026168455.1 Theocolax elegans | reverse complement strand
AATTTAAGATTGCAATGGAAACGATAATCTGATCGTCTTTGATAATATTAGTATTTCTTATTTAAAAAAATATAATTCTTCTAGAAATTTCATCTAAATAATTAAACTGTTTTAATCAATATTAATTGATTTATTAAATTTTTACATAAACAAGTTTTCTAATCAGATTATTTCAAAATGTTGAGTCTGATATAATAATCTAACAAATTTTTTAATTATTTTTAATTGCAAGATCTTGTTTATATAATCTTGATATACGGAAAAGACTGTGGACTATTACAATAACCAAATTATAGGTAAATAAATAACAACAGGGTCAATGAAAACATCTAGACTTATTTAAATGAATATTTTACCCTTGTATGTAAATAGAATATTACTACTAAGTGGAGAGGATAACGATGCACTTGCGTTGGGGCCGAATCGTCCCCACAGAAAGATTTGAGTATATTTGAGGAAAAGTGGGAGAAACAAACACTTGCATCGGTAAAAAGCATCCGACGCATGGCGTTTTTTGGTGTTCTTTTCACTCAAATCACATAACTACTCCATTATTTTACTGAAAATGTATTTAAATAATTTATATATAGGTAAAATAATAATCTTTAGTGTCTAATATGCAATAATTTGACTTCACGCTTATGAAAAATCATTTTTTTTGCAATTTTACGTCATTTTGTCTTTGGCCGGTGATATGCATGTTTTACGCATAAAAAAGCATCTAAATGTAATCAACCCGGCCAACTATCGAAATCTAAAATATTGCAAACATAGACGCTTTGGCCGGTTACGTGCATGTATTTAGGCATAAAAATGCATTTGAATTCGATAAACCCGGCCAACTATCTAATTCGAAAGTATAGAAAAAATAGACGTTTTGGCCGTTCATATGCATGTATTTACACATAAAAAACCATGTAAATTCGATCAACCCGGCCAACTATCGATATCTGAAATATTGAAAAAATAGACGCTTTGGCCGGTGATATGCATGTATTTACGCACAAAAATGCATTTGAATTCGGTAAACCCTGCCAACTATCTATATCGATAGTATTGAAAAAATAGACGTTTGGCCGGTGATATGCATGTTTTACGCATAAAAAAGCATCTAAATTCAATCAACCCGGCTAACTATCGTTATCTGAAATATTGAAAAAATAGACGTTTTGGCCGGTGATATGCATGTTTTACGCATAAAAAAGCATCTAAATTTAATCAACCCGGCCAACTATCGAAATCTAAAATATTGAAAACATAGACGCTTTGGCCGGTTACGTGCATGTATTTAGGCATAAAAATGCATTTGAATTCGATAAACCCGGCCAACTATCTAATTCGAAAGTATAGAAAAATAGACGTTTTGTACGGAAGCCTGTATGTCTCACGTCGCAATGCGCCGCTAGTGTCGCTCCACTCACAACGTGTTTTGTGTGTTGAAAAATTTTTTTTTTGATTCTGGAGTCATTTGACATCGCAAAATTTTGTGCTTTATTGCAGGTAAAGTAATTAATTATTCGATTTAATTGAGTTTATTTATTTAGTTTTTATAACCGTTTCTGATGAACATCAGAAGTCTACATAACCTCTATACTGGATTAATAATGTTTTTATGTTCTTACAGAGCTTTAAGAAGCATAAGACTGACTCGCAAAATGGAAAACAGTGATATACTAGACAATTTAATTATTAATTTGTTTCATAAAGGCTTTATTTATAAGGACATTCTAAGTTTATTGCAAAAGATCATGGAGTCTGCATATCCTTAAGTACGCTGAAAAGAATAATTTATCAATTGGGTTTAAGAAGAAAATACATTCAAGAATGTGAGATTGAAGATGTGTGTCTAGCTATTTTTGAAGAACTTGAGTCATGCGGATACAACTTAGGATACAGAGCGCTGTGGGCCAAGTTAAGAAAAAAATATTATTTACAAATAAGAAGAGATTCTGTTTATGATTTGATGAAGTTAATTGATCCAGAAGGTCTAGCTAATCGATATGCCCACAGGCTTCGTCGAAGAGAGTATGTGAGCCCAGGTCCAAATTTTATTTGGCATCTAGATGGCTACGATAAGCTGAAACCTTTGGATTTTCTATACATGGATGTATTGACGGCTTCTCAAGATATATTCTCTGGTTAGAAGTATCTTCAACAAATAAAGATCCGGAATTGATGGCCCATTATTTTTTAAAGTGTGTGAAAAAACAGAAATGTGTGCCAACTGTTATTAGATCTGACAAGGGTTCAGATAATGTCGTCATCGAATCTTTGCAGGTTGCTCTACGAAAGTATCATGAAGATAAGCTCAATGGTGAAAGAAGTTATATTAAGGGTAGAAGTGTACACAACCAGCGCATTGAGTCATACTGGGGACAATTGAGGAAGCACTCTGCAGATTTTTTCATTAACTTTTTCAAATGTATGGTTGAGAAAAATTTGTTTGACGGCAGTGAACTGCACAAAAATTGCTTGCGTTATGCATTTGGACCACTTATTAAAAAAGAAATTAATTTAACTCGCTTACTCTGGAATGAACATCGCATTCGTAAGCAACGAACAGAAAATAATGTGTCCGGAGTGCCTTATATATTGTATAATCTTCCTAAAAGGTATAACGCTGCAGATTATGGCAAAATCATTGACGTGGAAACTATTGATGAATTGCTTGATGAAGTTACAAGAAAACCTTGTTTAATTGATCCTGTCTTCAAAGATGCAGTGGAACAAAAAATAAATTTTGCTGAGGCTAACAATGTTAAGGAAGCTTTGGACATATACTCAGAATTATTACAGTTATTTTAATAAATAATGTTTGAAATTGATTTTATGATTATTGTAAAATAATTTTTTTGTATTTATTGAAAGTATGTATATAGTTTTATAAATAAACTTACTTATATTCCAATTAAAATCATTTTATTTAAAGAATAAAACATGAATATAGAATACATATTGATTAAACGTACAGATGCGCTTAAAGTTCAACAAGTTTTTAACATTATTACAAAACTTGGAAAATCTTAAATATTATCTTTAATAATAAACATTTGATTTATTCTTAATACTGTAGTACTGGATTAATTATTTTCTTATAGTAAACAGTCTTTTTTCAGGAACAAAACAAAAAATAAACATTTTTATTGCTACAAGCCTTTTTTCTTTGGATTTAGAGCAATCATAATTTTTTAATAATACTTTCAGTATTTTGTGCCTTAAAATAAAAAATTAATCTATTAATAATAAAAAGCTTATTAATTAAAACCGTTTTTTAAACAGATGGAAATTTTTTCGATTCATTGTATTAGTAAAATCAATCTTTTTTCTATTGTATGCAGGCTCTGTTTTTAGATATACTAATAATTTTCTTCGTCTGAACTGGTGATTTCACACATATTCTCAAAAACTGTCAACATATATGCACTTGAAGGTCTTCTTTCTGGTACGTAATCAAAACATCTTGTTAATGATTCATGAATTTTTGGACTAAGTCCCTGGAGGTAAAGGTGTTTGTTTGTTCAATAATAAGGCACGTAAATCCTCTTCTGCAAATATAGGCCACGTCGGTTTTTCCATAAATAACTCTTTAAGTAGACATGCTAATGCCCATATATCGGCCTGAATTGAAGCAGATTTCTGACATAAAAACAGCTCTGGGGACATGTACATCGGTGTACCTTTATGCTTAAAACCAACAGTGGTATTAAGAGTACTTGGGAGATCTTTCGTGCGACTCAGCCCCATATCGCATACTTTTACTAGCAGATCTTTGTTTATTAATACGTTTTCCGGCTTAAGATCTTCATGAATAATATTTATTGATGGATGATGCAGGTAGGCTACAGCTTTGCAAATTTGTTCAGCAATGTATCGTTTGTCATCACTTGCTAAGGCGAATTTCTCCTTGATTTTTGTTTCAAAAATTAAATCCCGCAGATTCACGCTGTCAAAATATTCCATAATGATATAACAATGCGTTGTATCCAGAGCTGCACTTTTAATTGATATAATATTGTTATGTCTGATCTTTGTCATTACATAAATCTCTCGCTGTATGTATTTTCTTTAAAAGCCCTACGTATCGTTTTAACAGCTACAGTTTCATGAAGGAAAATTGCTTTTTGCACTGTACCGTATCCTCCTTGGCCAATCAATCTATTTGAAAAACTGATGTCATCTTTTGATGCCAATTGAAATTTAGAAGCTTGCACATGATTATAATCATCTATATTACCTATATTAAAAAACATTTTTATCATTTAATGACTAAGATTCGTGTTATTCTTTTCTTATTATTTTAACTTAAAATTTTACTTACTTATTTCTTTAAAAATTTCAGGATGCTGTGCATCAGGATGCTGTATGATTTTCTTCACAGTAGAAAATGTACTTGGAGCGGCAGTAGCAAATTCAGTTTGCGGTGTTGACTGAATATTTGTCTGAAGCTTACAAAATTTTTTTGCTGGAGCCTCAAAACTTTCAAGTGATCGTTTAAAATTAGAATTAGTAGTTGATACCGGAGATGTTCGAGGAGCTGCATCCTTTGTTGTTAACAAATACAACCGTAACTGGTTGTTTTTCTTTCGAATACTTGGACAGAATTCCCAAAAATCGCACTCTTCTTCGTCTTCGTCTAATCCAAAATTATTATATACAACTCCTTTAAATGATCCAAGCTCGATTTTGGAATTATTGAAAAAATTTTCATTATCTTCATTTTTCATAGCGTTTACACAGATTTCTTTGATTGCACTAAAATTATATTTCTTTTCTGTATCTAAAAATACTTCTCGCGTTCCTCCAACTGGCTCTGGAACCAAGGTGAAAGTTTCTTCGGACTCCAATTTCTTGTGCTTCCATCCGACAATTAATTTAGTCTTTGTAGAATCTTCTTTCATTTTTCTTTTTGATTTACCTATCTTATTTTTGTGTTTTTCAATGATATTTGAAATAACTTCATCCCTTTTGAATTTTCCTGTAACTATATATAAAGAAAATAATGTAGGTGCGTATACATATATGTATATGCATGTATAAATATATAAATGTTTATATCTGTGTATATGTACTTAAATTATTATTAATTAATTCTAAAGCAGCGGCAATAACATTAAAAATTAATTTGATATGTATGTACCTGCACTTTCCTCAGGATAAACAACTGCATATTCATTATGTACCTGTATAAGCTGCAATTCATCGTTCAGAATTTTCACGACACGCTTTTCTTCATTGAATGTATATTTTAATCCTGATGCACCCGGAAAATAAGTTTTCAGCATTTTCATACTGACATTATGATTTCCGTAGGAATGAAAAAATGCGTTTTGTCGTTGCTGATTTTGATAAAGTCCATGCTAGAAAAAAGTTAGTTAAGTTACGACATTTTTTTAATGAACTTGAAAATTTTATTTTTATATTAAATATTTTACAGTAACAGTGTTAAATACTAATGGAGTTTATTTATAACTTACTTGATGTAGAAAATAGAAGCCAAATTGAAAAAAAAATTGTCCAACACACAAAACACGTTGTGCGTGGAACGACACTAGCGGCGCGTTGCTACGTGAGACATACAGGCTTCCGTAGTTTTGGCCGTTCATATGCATGTATTTACACATAAAAAAACATGTAAATTCGATCAACCCGGCCAACTATCGATATCTGAAATATTGAAAAAATAGACGCTTTGGCCGGTGATATGCATGTATTTACGCACAAAAATGCATTTGAATTCGGTAAACCCGGCCAACCATCGAATCCATGGTTCAAAGATCGATTTTTCGTATTAGTATTTTCAAAATGGCGTCTTAGTGGCGAAATTTTTGTGAAAACCTTCCTGGATTATTTTACATTAAATGATGCTCTTTTCGAAAAAATGTTCAGGAGTAAAAAGTTTTTGTAATCAGCCAAGAAATATGCCTGATTTTTTCCGAAGGATTTTGAGCACTTTTTTGAATATTGCATATGAACAATTTTTGCATAATTCAAAATTTTGCTTAAATCGTTTCGGAAAAAATCAGACGTATTTCTTGACCAATTATAAGAACTTTTTATTCTTGAAAATTATTACGAAATGTGAATCGTTTTTCAATAAAAAATTTCCATGTTTGTTTCCATGGTTTTTTACCCTCACATGATGCTTTAAACTATGGAAATTTTTTATTGCAAAACGATTCTCATTTCGGAAAAATTTTCAAGAATAAAATGTTCTTATAATTGGTCTAGAAATTCGTCTGATTTTCTCCGAAGTCATATGAGTAAAAGTTTGAATTTTGCAAAAATTGTTCATATGCAAAATTCGAAAAAGTGCTCAAAACGCTTCGGAAAAATTCAGGCATATTCCTTGGCTGATTACAAAAACTTTTTACTCCTGAACATTTTTTCGAAAAGAGCATCATTTAATGTAAAATAATTCAGGAACGTTTTCACAAAAATTTCTTCTTTTCTGTCAATTGCTGTTCTTTGAGTTTTTTTTTTATTTTCTTTTTCTTTTGTTAATTCCACCAATTGTCGGTTATACTTCCTGCAGGTACTGTTTGTGATTCCAGTTTTTTTAAAGAATCCTTTTTTAGCTAAGTAATCTACGGGTAACGTAAAACTTTCTGTATAGGTTTTATTAGTTGAGAAAATGTATCCTTGACTTTGTTTGTCTGTCTTTTCTGTAAAATAAGTCTTCGTTAGTATGTAACATTACACACAGTATGAAAAATTGCAGCAAGATTGCAGGAAGCTTGCATGAATCATTCGGGATGTTTCAGAAAGCTTTTGTGAAAGATTGCTGGAAGCTAAAAAGGTTCCAAGGAATATTGCAGGAATCTTCCTAAAAACATTGTAGAAATATTCCTTGGAAGCTTTCAAAAATATTCTAGGAAACTTTATGAACGATTCCACAATCTTTCAGAAAGATACATGAAATCTTTTCGTAAGCTTGTTTCTTATTACTTTGGAAAAACTTTCGTGACAGATTGCTGCAGTCAAAAATGTTAACGTTCCCGCCTGCAAAGTTTCGAAGAATATTGCAGGAATAATTCTAAAAACGTTAGAAATATTTTTGGAAGTTTGCGGAACAGTTCCACAATCTTGTAGGAAGCAACCGTGAAATCTTTTTGCAAGCTTCTACTTAATAATTCGTAAAAGTCAAAAATTTTATGTCAGTTTAACGCCTGCAATGTTCCGAGGAATATTGCAGGAATATTTCAAGAAAATTGGTGAAATATTCCTTAAAATCTTCCAGAAACACTCACAAGCTAGTACGTTATGACTTTGTAAAAACTCGCAATCAAGTTTGCTGCAAGCGAAATTGTTTACTTCATATTAGCGACTACAAGATTCCAAGGAATCATGCAGGAATTTTTCTTGAAACATTGTTGATATATTCTTGTAAGCTTTCAGAATCGCTGCAGGAAGCTTCTGGAACGGTTCCGCAATCTTCCAGGAAGCTGTTATGATATATTCTTGTATGCTTGTAATTTAATACTTTAACAAGGTTTATTGCATAATTTGTGAATGATGTCACAAAGCTTTTGTAAATTATTGCTCATAGATAAATTGGTTAGGAGTAAATCATATGTCAATAATATTGTTAATTATATAATGTGTCAATTTTCAAAGAAATATTGATGAATAATACTTGTATTTTTAAGGGAAACATCGGAAGTCGATACAAAACTACACGCTTACCGACAGTATCATACTTTTCGTTATTTATCTACAATTTTTGATATTTACTCCTTATTTTTATCATTGCGTATTTTTAGTACATATCAAAAACAAATTTAAATAACGAAAAGTGCTTTATAGAAATCTGAAGCTACGACATCCTTTTAAGAATTTTGGCACCAGAGCGCCACTCTATCTTAACAGTATATTTATGAAGAATAGTGCGAAACTATAATTATAATGCAACGTAACCTGAAAAAGCCTTCTGAATAGTGCCGTTTTTAATTTTTATCAATACTAAATTAGTTTTTGGGGATTTTTGGACCAGAGCCCCATTCTATATAGTACTACAAGTAACTTGTCAAATTTTCGTGCAAATTCATTGGGTATTTACGAAGAATAGGGCAATAATGTTTCAGTTTATCAGGATAGAGAGAACATGTTTCAAGAAAATTTTCGCAGGAAGAAGAGCTAGTATAATGCATCGATTTAGAAGGATTGATCAATAAACTGAAGGGTCAAACCAGAGCTTGAAAAGTATCTGGACACTCGATAAAAGCGGATACATTTTTAAAAAATGTTATTATAGCATAAAAAAAACGTTTGATGTTAAATATGTTTGATCTCGATTCTAAGTTAATGACAATCATTTAAAAAATGTATCCGACGGATAAATTAGTCGGATACTCGGAATCCGAAAAAAGTATTCGACGGATATTTTGTTCGGATACGTTTTTAAACGATTGTCATTAACTCAGAATTGAGGTCAAAAATATTTAACATCAAATGTGTTGTTTAAAAATGTATCCACTTTTATCAAGTGGTCCGAATACTTCCCAAGCTCTGACTCAGACTTATGAGTAAGAAGAATGAAGACTGTTCAAAGGAGTTTTACTTCACGCAGGCACATTTATGTCCTGATACCACTGGCCCATTCAATGATGCTAGGAAGAAAAGTTATGAAAACATGCAAAAGATGGTAGAGAAGATCAGTTACGTGAACATAAGAAGCATATCTGTGGCGATTTAAAAAATACTGTCTATGATATGGGCCAACATTCCGGCTATACTAGAAATCTCGTATATTTGGTGGAAAACAGATAGTGAATGTCAGAATATGGAAATGAATGAGCCAACAGTATGAAAAATCATTCTCAGACATGAATAGAATGTATAAATGATTTATGTTTGGTCTTTAGTTTGCTTTAAAAAATTGTTTCATTATGAAAATAGTAAAAACTTAAAGATAAGGTATTGTTCAACTAAAATGAAAATGAAAGCAAAATGAATCTCATCAAGTATACGCAATAGATTCTCGTAATAAGCCTCAATATAATATAACGTTCGAGAATCTCGAAAATGAAGCTGTTTCTCGAAATTTTGTAAAAATCTCGATCTCGATGGGCAAAATAAAATGAGCGGATGTGGCTGCTATCAAGATTCGTTATTGTTGTTATAAGAGGTTGAGATTTTAAAAAAAAAAAAAATCCAATTGAAAACGTCGGCGCGCGTATCGCGCCTTTATTTTCTAGTAATAATGAAATTGTAAACTTCGACTCTATTGATTTTTTAATTCAAAAGTCTTAAAAAAAAGCTTTAAGCAATACCTTCTTAATGGTCTATAGCTTATAAGTATAAGTGGCTTTAAGTCTGTAGAAAGTTATGACAATTTAAAGAAACACAAAACAAATTTCAAAAATTAACATGATAATTCGCCTATTTGAACTTCTTGATGGATGTTGTGAGTGGGCGACAGAGAAACACAAGCACTTAATAAAACCTTCCTTTAATAATACTTATATCAATAAATTTACAAGCACGTCTTATCTCGTCAAAGGACCTAAGGAGAGTGAGTGCGATGAAACGCTCGAACGCACTAACGAAACCGCGGCGAGAGAACACAGAGCAGGCGCCCCTCTATGCTTATTCTTTCACTCCCTCCCGACTGTTCTTGTGTGATATCCTTAATAAGTGATGATATAATACAAGTATGATCTCAAAACAATAAAAAAATTCTCGTGAAAGTTGACGCTCTTCAATCTTTGATGGCTTATTCTTTCCGATTTATAACTCATCTTTAATATTGCCTGTGAACAAACAAAACAAGAAAAACAAATTTATTCTATAATAATATTAATTCATTATTTATTTACTAAAAAGCTGTGGGTTTCAAAGGATAGAGGTTTTGGTAAATATGTCAGCTATTGTTCTTGGATTGAATCCAGTCTATTTTAACGAGCCCTCTTTGAACACATTCCTTAACATGATGTTCTTTAATGTCTATCATTATGTCTTAGTTTATTTCCCCCATTAGTTTGATGCACTCGATATAGCGCTTGATTATCACATCTTAAAGTCATAGGTAACGGTCTTATCGTGCAAAATCAATTTTAAGGAATTGTAAATAGCTAACATTTGTTGACTTGTCTCCACTCATCGCAACGTACTCGGCTTGACATGTTGATAATGCTACATAGGGTTGTTTATGTGTGCGCCACACAACTGTATCACCAAACAGTTTGATTAAAAATCCACAAGTCGTGAGTGCCATTTTTGCAATCTCCAAAACTCGCATCGCCTATCCTTGAATTCTCGTCATTATCACCTCTATATTTTAAACTTAATGATTTTGTTCCCTTTAGATACCTAAATAATCTTTAACCATTGCCATTCATGTTTGTAGGATTTTATTTGATGACGACTTAGAACATTCACAGTGTAACATATTATCCGGTTCTAGTCGCACCAGACAGATACAGGGACATCCTATTGCTTCTCTGTAAGGCACATCTAATTTAATTCTTTTATCATGTATCTCGTCATTGCTATCGTTGTTTTTCTCTGGATTTCTCTTCCCGATTAGTTACCTGTGTTGTATTCATAGGAGTTCGTTTTGGTTTACACTCATCTAAACCAAACCTAGATAAACTCTTGTCTATATACTTTTCTTGACTTATTCAATTGTTTTCTTTTCTCTGTCACGTTAATTGATATTCCTAAAAATTTCTTTCATTTCACCCAAGTTTGTCATTTCATATTTATGTTAAAAGCATTTATCACTTCGTTTATTTTTATCTCATCGTTACTTGCCACCAGAATGTCATCCACATACAGTAATAATATCATCATTTTGCCTTTATCTTTCCAGTTTAAATAGGCACGGTTCCAAATCAGAATTTATCAATCCTAAGCTTAAAGCAGTTTTAGTAAATTCATCATTCCATCTTTTAGGACTGATTCTTAGCCCATACATCGCACGTGATAACAAACAGACATACTCCTTTCTTTCTTTTGCCGTATGATTTGTACCTTCAGGTATTTCCATGTATATTTTCTCATCCAATTTTCCGTTAAGGAATGCAGTTTTCACATCTAACTGCTTAACGATTAAGTCATGTTTGTTTATTATGGCCAACACAGATCGAACTAAAGCTAATCGAGAAACTGGGGCGTATGTTTCACTTAATTCATAATATTCTTATCTTTAAAGCCTCGTATGACTAATCGCGCTTTATATCTTGTTTTTCCGTCAGACTCAATTTTACGTTTAAAAACCATCTCGAATCAATTATGTTCTCTCTCTTCCTGTTTATTTCATTTATTGGACGTTTGACTATTTCCCATACATGTTTTTCTCCATTGATTTTAATTCATCATTAATAGCTATTTGCCACGCATCTTTGTTTTTAGTACACATCGCTTCTTTGAAACTGATAGGATCTGAGTTGGTATCAGCAAGAAGTGCATGTAAAATCTCATCATTTGCACTTACGGTTGCTGATTTAGTATCATCGATACTTGAAAACATCACCTCAGCTTTCAATTCTTCATTAACCTTTAAATTACAAAAACTAGTATCATTTATAACCTCTTCTTGATTATCCGTACATAACGTACCTTTCTCATCTATGGTTGCATTTTAGTTTTCCTAGGTCTGCCTCGTTTATTTTTAGTTTCTCCCTCCTGTTTTAAAGGACTCTTCTTTTTGGTACTCTTTTTCACCTAAATCAATAAACCATTTTGTTTTTATCGAACTGATCATACATTTTTGGAAAATTTTCAATTTTATTTTTCTTATACACATCGCCATATACTAATTTTCGTTAAAGCGCACATCTCTGCTCTCGTAGTATTTGCCTTCTTCAGGTCTCAGAAACTGATATCCAGTCGGAGTATAACCAACTAGAACAACTCGTCTTCCTTCAGCTCGAAATTTAGGACCTGTTTTCCCTTTGGACTTTAATATAAGCTAAACAGCCAAATCTTTTTAACTGATTAATATTGAAACTATGATGTGGAGAAAACTTTTCAATTGGTGTGTCATACTGTTAGATTTGTGAGGCGTACGATTGTAGGCATACACTGCTGCTGACAGTGCTAAATCCCATAAGTATTCTGGCAGCCTAGAGTCATATATGTACGACCGAACTTTCTTTGGATTGTTTGTTAAAACGCTCAGACACCACCATTGAGTTCTGGAGTATCAGGTGGAGACAGTTGTAATTCCGCGCCTAACTTGTTTAAAACTTCGGTTGTGTATCCTCCAGTATACTCTTTACCTTGATCACTTCTTAAATAGCATATTTTCGCATCATAACCCAACAAATTTCTCCCACTTCTTACAAACATTTCCAAACAATTCCCACTTCGCTTTTTGTCTTCATTGGGTATGCCATGGCTAGTCGTGAATAATCGTCTACAAATACAGAAATGAATTTGTATACTCTCGGATAAGACGATGGCGAAATAGGCCCCATTATGTCGGAATGTATAATTTGTAGTGGTGCAGTCGCTCTATTACGTACTGAATGAAAAGGTAATTTATTAAATTTAGCTATAAGACACACTTCACAATTTAAAATTGACTCGTCAAAAATCGCTTCTCTTAATTCTTTATTATTTGAAAATTAGATTGTAATGCCTTTAGATAAGCTAGAGATGCATGACCGAACCTAACATGCCATAGCATTGCCTTGTTATTTTTATGAATAATCGATTTTGATTCGAAAAGGGAGACTCGGCTTCATCAATTTCAACTACAGGCAGTTCGTCCACATTATGAAATTTACGATCCCATATTGTAATATCAAAATTTGATTGTTCGTACGGTCTTTTATTTAATTTTTCATTTTCGTCCAACTCGGAAATCTCATCATGATTCTCATCCGCTCATCATTAATTTTTATTTATCCGAGTTTTCAGTATCAATTACTACCGTTTCCATTTTCGGGTTTTCCGTTAATTTTCCTTTTATTGTAGCGCTTCGTGTCATATATTTTCTCGTCGTGATCTCATCCTCAGTTAGATTTGCAAGTATTAACCGATCTGCGATTTCAGGTTTAATTTCACCTACAGAATTACCTTTATTTATTTCTAGTTCAATAATCCAATATGGACGTTTATATACACCTACTAAAAACGATTCATGCGATATTGGATCAAACACATCAATTCTCTCGTTATCTAGATAAATCGCTAATCCCATCTCGGCGGAATTTACGTAAAGAAAGCAGATTTTCTTTCAAGCATTAGCATAAATTACCCTGTCTATTTCAAAGAGTTTGCCGTTTTTCAATCGAATTTCTATCTTACCAGCTCCCTCCGTTTTCAAATTCGCGGACTCATCTTTATTTGCGCATCTTATATCACCATAGTTTGACTCATCAAATGTTTTTAAAAATAATTTTTCGATTCTAGTAAGATGTTCGGTAGCACCCGAATCAGCTAAATAACTCTGTTATAAACTCATCATTATATGTTCGATCGGTATTAACGTAAGATGTTTCAATTTGTACACTACTTGCTTTTTAACTTTTCGTACGCTTTAAACTATTATCTTCACTTAAAATTTGCTTACCTTCGATTTGTCTTCAGTTTTGATTGTGTCAGAAGAATTTGTGGTTTTCTTATTTCTTTGATTAGTGTTCGAGTAGTTATTTCTACCTCTTGGCTCTCGAGCCTCTGAACCGACCCTCTTTTCGCATTATTATTCGACTCATCATTTGATTTACGTTTAAAACCTCGACTTTGAGATCTACCACCAAAAGCATTACGAGAAGAACCGCTATTATACTGGAGTATACTTTAGATCCACGTCTATCGAGCGGAACAGAAGTCCTTTTCGTTGTACAGTCCATTGATTTGTGTCCGAATTTTCCGCAGTTGTAGCATTTAACTCCCAAACCTGCGTTAGGACATTTAGCCGCCACATGCCCCATATCGTGACACTCGTAACATCTTCTCGGATTTTGACTCGGTCATATGCACAGCTTTCTGCTCATCGTTCTCATCATTGGTTTGCTTTCGCGTAGCCTCTTCCTGTAAAACAAGGAGTTTTAATTTTTCATTACGACGTACCTTCGCCTTCTGTGTTTCGAGAGACAAAATCAATGTCTGTACTATGGGTACAGAAACCATAACTGCATTATAAAACGCATCTCTCTTTTCATTATCGGATAATGGACTAGCACCTGGCGAGGTTTTCATAATTTCGGATCGTATCCTCGAATTTTTCACAAATTCTGACGCTTTGTGTTTACCAATTATATATTTCATTGTATATAATTGCTGTCTAACTGCATGTGACGTTACGTTAATTTCACATCTCTTAAGTTCACGTAAATTATTTAAAATCTCTGCCGGATCTTTAAGATGCATAACTTTGCCATGATAATATTGATCTAAGTGATTAATTAAAATGTCGCGTACTTTAAATTTCTGCTCTTCTAAAGTTTTCGCATCCAATTCTTTAGTTTTACTACTATTTTCTATTATGTGCAAAAGATCGTGTGACCTTATTTCTGAAGAAAACAATCAAAAAAATGTATAAATTCATTTGGTTTGTCAATTTATAGTCGCGTTTCATACCTATTCCTTTATTTATAATTTCAAATTTTACAGTTTCTTTCGCATCTTGTTTGCTACTCTTATATTATTAATTGACTCTCTTGTATGATCCCGGGTTGAGTTTTTGTCAAATATTCTTTTATTGCTTTATCGATTTCATTATGTAAATTAGAAACTTTGCAAAGTTTTTCGTTACTTAACTCCTTTTCTTTATTACCTCATCATTGTGCTCGGAAAATCCCTTTTGATTTTGTCTTAAGACGGACACCTCCTTTTGTATTGATTTGATGGTTTCCTGCATTTCCAGGAATTGTTTATTATATTCTTTTCGAATCTCATCATGCAGTTGCTCACTCGTCTTCACATCTCGACTGTTTGTCTTACACGCAGCTAATTCGTTTTTGACAGTTTTCAATGTATCGGCGAATTGGTCCATTATTTGAGAAGAGGAAGTACATATTTTATTCATGGATGCGATTATCTCCGTTGTTTTATTTTCTTGGACTTCCAACCTAGTTTCAACTGGAATAGACTTTTTAATAACAGATCCACTCGTAGGTAGTGATGTTTTCTGTTTTAAACTAGGACACATCAATGCTTGTTGGTGTTACATTAATTGTTAGAGGTCGATTCTTCCATTTTGCAACGCGTCAACCATTGTCTTTTGGCAACTCGTCTCTATCGCATCTCCTTTCAATTTCATCTCATTCTCCTCTTTGTCTGTCTCGATTTTCCCGGGTTTATTTATTGGTACCACTCACCTCTTTCCCCTCTTTCACCTCTCCCTTCGCTTCTTCTTGTCTCTCGTCATTTTTCAATGGTTTGCGCCTGCTTCCGAGGTGGTTCCTGGCATTTCGAATGGCTGATCATCGAGTAATTGATCTTCAATCTTTTCAATTAGATTCTCCATTGCAATCTGTCAGCATTCGTTTTCTGTAAACAGTCAGATTAATCAATATTGATTTAATGTATATAATACACGTATGTGTAGTAAATGCCAAGAACTGTATTTTTGAATCAGTTGGCCGAACACAGGTATGGCTAAAATCAAAAGAGTGGACATACAAGGACACGCACCTCGAATCTCTTGTATGAACACTCAAGTTAACTAGATCATGACAATTTGTACTCAAATAGACAACACTAGTCAACTCTCGGAAAAATTATTATTATTAATTATTAAAGTTTCAACCTTTAATCTGCAAAGTTCAAACAACACTAATTAAATTAATTAGATTGCCAAGTCAAATTACGTATATTTTAACTTAGTTACATGCTAGCCTATAACTATACGTATCAAAGTGTAAAACTTCTCTTTTAGAATATTGTCAACTTTTTATTTACACCTCACCTGTTACATATTTCGTTCCTGATTCTGTTAATATAGTCAGGATATCCCCTCGTATAGTCAAGGTTACTTTCTCTCCTTGATGATTGACGTCAAGTTTAAACCATTTATTCAAAATGTCCCAAAGTTCCGACAACGATTGTTCAGCTGTAAATCGTTTTAAATTAATGTTTGTTTTACACAGTATATATATACATTTAGCTTATACACCTCTTTGTTTTTAGGTTAGAAAACCAATGTTTAATCAAATTATTCGCATCATTTAACCTGTCTTTATAGCACATACACATCGACATTAATTTACTTCTGCGTATACACTCGAAGGCGTCCCTTCAAGCAATTCGCATTCAAACGCGTAAAAATACCGCGCCGTAACGCCGATGCTCATGTTCAAGAATACGACCAGAAAAGAGAGAAAGAGAGAGATATACACAAACTCAACACATCGTATCGCCCTACTTGCTCGAGCTATATCTATATTCCGCGGCGCCGCTATATTCCTCTCTCTCTATTTCTTACTCGTCTCTCCCCCTTCTTCATGCACTGCTCATCTCTGCATATACACAGCGCGCTGACATGTACAGCTCACCTCCCCGATCGCGACCTCAGCGCCGTGCCGGTTTCTTGCCCAGACCTGCGATTCCAGGAATCGCTAACGGATAGGTTTTGTTTTCGCGTTTCGACTGTTTTTCGACTTATTTGTAAACACGTGTCGTTTACCACATCCACGTAATTAACAGCGCATATATTATTTTTTCTTTTAGTTATTAAAATAGAACTTGTACTCATCACTGTCTTTTTATCTTAAGTTACATTCGCATCGTCTTTTTCTCCTTTTTAATAGTAACTGTTGTTGTCCTTCTTTTATACTTTACACAATCACGCGAAAACTTTCCTTACCTTCATTTAACCTTCCACTTTAATAAAGCATTTTTACTACACATCTCTTGGATTTCTTCCCTCTCGGCGTTATCCGATTTCGTTTCCTCGTCCGACATTTTCTTGATATTTTCCTTTTTCTGCCTATAGCAGATTGCTTTTCTATGCGCAGTGAAGGCGTATCACTTTTGTGCTTTCGGGCCGATAACCTGATGGATGTTGTGAGTTGGGCGACAGAGAAACACAAAGCACTTAATAAAACACTTCCTTTAATAATACTTATATCATATAAATTTACAAGCACGTCTTATCTCGTCAAAGGACCTAAGGAGAGTGAGTGCGATGAAACGCTCGAACGCACTAACGAAACCGCGGCGAGAGAACACAGAGCAGGCGCCCTCTATGCTTATTCTTTCACTTCTAAACAATTTTATATTTCTTTACATTATCATAACTTTTTACATATTTAAAGCCCATTTACAATCCACAGGACTAATGGCATATAGTTTATGAGACGTTGACCTGAGATTAGAAATTCTAACCCAGAAGGACAAATTCTAGACATAATTAGCACAAATATTACATGTAATTAATGTTCTATAGTAAATGTTGATAGTTTTTAAGATAAGTTTTGTAAGCACAGCTGGTGTTGAAAAAATTTGAAAAAAACTCATTTTTTGAGGTTAGAATAACTTTTGAAGGAAAGATTGACATTGATAAATATAATTTATTCAAGTCATCTATAAAAAATAAAGGCAGAGGATACCAGGCCAAAAAAGTCAAAAATACTAATAACCTTATAGCTAAAATTAAAAAATTTCACGAATTGGGAGACGATAATCTACTTGCCGTGTTGTCTTTCCTTTGAAGATGCTGAAGTCAATAAGAAAATGTGAATGTGTATTGCAATTATACACAATTATGAATAATTATGAGTAGATACAGTATTGGAAATGTCAATTAGTGAATAAATAGTAGAAATTCTAACCATTGTTTTAGAAAATCGGTAAAACATAGCTTATTATTATAGCTATAAAATACCTATTTTCACTCTCAATCATTTAAAAATAGATAAATTCAGACAGGGTAATTACTAATTAATAATTGGTATATTGATGCAATTTTCAAAATTATTAAAAATCATAAATATCTATAAAAAATTACTCGTCAAGATTTATTCTTCATAAATGTTTAAAACTATACTTACAATATTGCCAAACTGTATAAAAGTAATAAGCATTATAACGTACAGAATATTGTTACACAGTTGTACTTAATTAAACACAATCTTGTATAATTATTTTTTATGCAATGCAAAGAACGCTGTATATAATATTCATAATTGTACATATATTATATATATATGCGTTAATTCACTCAAATGTTGAAATTGTATTATATCTATTGAACACAGCACATCCTTTGAATCTCTCTATTGCGATCGCACGCATCCACCGGTTCAAAACATAGCTCGATGTGTTATTTCGAACTTGGTACCGTATAGGTCCCAGCACCGAATTGAAACGGCACTAGTGTCGTAACGGGGGAGGTTCAATGTTTTGCGGAACAGTATTAGTACGACACTCGTATTCTGAAATTATTATATTGGGAGTGCCGCGATCCTGAACGTATTTGAACTGACAGAATTCAATATTGGTTGTGTTTATTCACTATTTTGGTACTGACTGAACCCGTATGTATGAAATAAATAAGTTCAACACATTTGGGTGTTCCCTCGTTCGAAAATTTCTTTGGAATAGGACCATTATCTAATTATATTATGACGAAGTTAACCTGTAAATCTCAGCTAAATCGGTCAAAAATTGATTGACAAGAAGAGATCTCGGCCTCTTCAATCACGGATCTTATTCAAACTTTAGGACTTGTTTTGTAATACAAAAATATGAAAAAAAACCAGAATTTTAGAATCCCATGGGTATTTTTTACCTAAGTTATACGTAATTAAAGGAAAATATTAAAAATAGTTGCTTTACTTTAATCGTTTATAACTCCTAAATGACTGACAGAGTCACTCGAACTAAAAATTTAAAATTAAGTTTGAATCGAGGGGTGAAAGAAAAATGAACGATAACTCTAGAGACAATTAGCAAACGATGTTACACGTAATGCTCTATAGTAAAAAGTTGATAGCTTTTAAGATAAATAGCGATAACACAGATAATGTTTGAAAAAACCTCGAAAAATTTAACGTTTTGAGTGTTAGAATACTTTGAATGAGGCCTGCGATGACTCGGTCGGTAGGGGTCGGGCTCGTAATCTGGAGGTCCCAGGTTTGATTCTCGGCCCCAACTGATTGATACAAGCACCACTGGCGAATGATTTTCAACAAGTGCTTTCTTCACCATGACATCGTATGACCTCCGTTGCTGATTAGCAC
>JANSJX010000691.1:0-19134 GCA_026168455.1 Theocolax elegans | reverse complement strand
AACAAATATACTAATTAACATAACTAGTATAATGTAAATTACACGTAAAATCCACACGTACTTAAAAAATTAAATTACAGTAATTGATCACCAGAAAATCAGTTAAATTAAATTAGATTCATTCCGTTTGTAATAAAATCATTTGGGCACCTATGGAAGCGCAGCTCGAATCACATAAAAAATGCAATCTAAAAATTACGTTCTGCGCCTCGTAGGCGCAATCTAGCAATTAATGTTGGGCGTCAAATAATCTAATCTATTAATTTAACATGTAACATGGCGCCCAACTGAAACACCGACTTGCCAGAAGAGACGAAGAAATTTATTTTCGCCTGGCTCATCATCGACCAAAGACGGTCACAAACTCCCATCCCCACCACCACTGTCCCGGTGGATTTCCCCGCGAGAACGTCAAAAGTGCGGAGGCACGACTATAGGAGAAAAGCCTGTGTCTGCAGCTCCGCAGTGTGTATACGTATATGCAGTACACCTCCAAGGTAGGCACTAGACGTAGGGGAGCTTGAGTTTCTGGGATCTCAAGCGTGGTGTGCAACGCACGGCTATCCCCAATGAGTCTCTCGGTGCTCAGAAAACGGTCTTCTTGACACCGGTCGAGCAGGGACAACCTTCGTCTCTCTAGCTTTGATGATCGAAGTGATCAACGGCTTCCCGAGGGCGTAGGTCGCGTTTGGGTGGGGGATATAACAGGTACGGATTTCGAGTGTCGGCGCAGGTAGGTCCCTGGATTATCGGCGACGATCGCCGGTAGGACTAATTCGACTAGCCGGAATAATTGAGAATGGTAGCGCAGTGGTGAGGCTTCTGTCTCTGTGGTACGACAATTAGGGGCTAGTGCCACCAAATAAACAGGTAGCAATAAGTTGCTACATATGATTGAAATTAAAGGACATTATGTGAGAGAATGTGTTAAAATGGGTTTTGCTAAAGTGATGTGGGTTAAGTCAAAAGAACAGCTTGCTGATATATTATACAAAGCCGTTGGCTTTTGGTTTACATAATAAACTAACCTTCAAGATAATGAATGGATAAAGAGATGCGTATATATATGCTTAATATGTGTGATTTGTATTTCTTTTAGGAAACAGTAAGTGATTACAGGTCCGATCGGGAGGGAGTGTGGAATTGCGATCGGCCCTTCTATCGATTTTCCCCCACCACCTTAAGACAATAGAAGAGCACGGTGTCCGTCGGAGGACTCTCTCTCTCCTCAGCTACCGATCTGAGTTGATCGTTTTGGCGCCACCGCGAGATCTCGTTTTTATTATCTTGTACTTTTATTGTTTTATTATTTTTATATTAAATTAAGTGAAGTGTAGTGAGGTGTTGTTTTATTGCTGCCACCACCCAATAATCCATCAAATACTCTATTTAAGATATATTTTTAAATAATCAAAAGTTATTTTAAAGAAAAAATTTAAGTTCTTGACATTTTTTTCAGACGATAAGGATTATTTACATTGTTTGAGAATTAATACTAATGGGGAGATTATGCAAAAAAATAAAAACATTACGTATACTAAAACTGCATTAAGTAATGTCAATGCAATAAAATCTTGTGAGAAAGGAAAAGCCAAAAAATTATCAGAAATTTCTATTTCAAAAAATGTAAAACTAATTAATTGAAAATCAATTTATGAGGTTTCGACCAATTCGTCAGATGCGAACGAAACTGAAAATACTAATACAGGTGAAGGATCTAGCGATAATGCTGCTACAAACAATGAGTTGATAATAATGACAAATCAGACTCTGAAAATGATGAATTCGGTGCTGCAGTTGCCGAACCTGAGGTTGAGAATATCGAATGTTCCAAAACAAAATTACAAGACTCGAAAAGACATTAAACTCCTAAAACAACAATATAAAAAATCATCGCAGGAACATGCTGCATCAATTTCCCGAACATCGGTACAAAACTTGGTATGCAGTGAGGTAAATATAGTATTATTCATATATTCTCAAATCCACCTACACATTTTTTTATGTTTCACAAGCAAATTTCACACGTTTGTAGCAAATAATATTTTATATTACACAATATGAGTATATTTTCGATACAGTGTGCGTAAAATGCGATTTGACTCGCTCTGCTCGGACGATAAAAATCACACTCGTTTTAAAATCAACACTTTTACACTAGTAGCAAAAACTACTATTATATTCGTATAATTGTTAATCTTTTTATAGTTTCCATTTTCTTTTATTTTACCGTAGACTATTGAAAAAGATGATGATGATGATAACGATCCATTATCTAAATGTCTAAAACCAGGAAAAGCATGGTTTTGATCTGCGAATCATACAACGTATGGATTGACAAAGCTGATTTAATGTATGTGAAAAGATGGAAAAAGAATCCGAAGGAAATGACGAGAAGTCTATTAAAAATACTTATTGGTATAGAAAATTTAAAAAATATGTGTGCCCGAGGAAAATCTCTCACCAAGAAAGCCATTCCACAGGACATTATGAACTGTGTAGAATGTAAATATATTTAATTAATTAATCACGGTTTATTAAAAAGTAATTTAACAAATATAAATAATAATTAATATTATTATATTATCTATAGATTACGTTAACAAGAAATGCGAAACAGCTTGACACCTGCTGAAATTACTACTATAGTTAATTATTTATACGGAACTTTGAGAAATCCAAAATAATTTTTGTTTTAATTAACAATAATTTGTTCTCAATAACTTTGGGTTTGTTGGCTACAATGTATTGTAATTATTAAAATGCTTTGAATAACTGAATAAAGAAATACATGCGTTTAAAAAAATAATAAAGAATGTACAATATTTTTAAAAAAAGTTGTGAACGATAAGATTTTCAAAATAGTTATTTGCATCCTTAAATCACAAATACATTTAATAACCTTGACATTCGCTTTAAATGACTTAATATTTTAGACTATTAAGCCAAGCAATTGATCAGAAATGTAATATAATTACAAATATATTGATAATATATTACTGATTAAATAAAAAATAAAATAAATTAAGTAAGTAAAATGTTGGCCACATATTCGGAAAGCATTGCGAAAATATTGGCCAAGTGTCGGATATTTATATATGTAAGGTTTAGGATACTGCTCTTTAGCAACATATGGGTCACATATTGGATTGAGCATTGGGCAAAATAATTACAAAACATTACCCACACAGTTTCAATATAATGGCAATACTAATGTCCAATATATTTGCAATGTATTTCCCATAGTCTCGATTTTACGCGGGTATACAAATGTATACGTACACTCATACACGTATACATATATACACGTATATACGTTCAATTATTATATATTGTTTGTTAAATAAAATAATATTTAATTGAATAAAATAATTCATATTTAATTTTTATATATTCAATTACTCTTTATGGTACTACAAAATACTTTATGCAACTTAATGTTTAAATACGAAAATAAGAAATATAATGTAATAATGCATAATTAAAAGTTAACTTAAATATTTTAAAATAGTGTAAGCAACTTTCAAATCAGAAAGAGTGTATATGTGTCTTTTAAAACTGTGAAAACTAAGTTATGACATCTTAGCTGAATATTTACATTTTGAAGATAAGCGCGTGACTAAACTGAGAGACTCTTTGATTATAATTATCTTTGTAAAGATGCAACAGATTGAATTTTTTTGGTAACAGTTTCATTTAAAATTTATAGATACTATGTATATCTATAGTTACAATTATATTATAGTTATAAAATAATAATAATAGATTTATTGCTTATAGAAATATATATAAAGGAAAAATAATAATAAATTTTTTCTATTCCTTACAACTGGAAGTATAAAATATACCTTAATGAATTTTCTTTTATTTACTTTACGTCTATTTTAATATTTTAATATTGTCAGTTTCTAAAATAATTTTGATAAGTATATTCATAGTTTTTAATTTAATTATTTACTTACATCAAGATAAACCACTATTTATTTTATATTAACTACGATAAACTATTGATATTTAATAAAAAAAGTTTTCTCTTCTACTAAAATTATTTATTTTAGAAACTTACCATATTAAATAGTTTAATAAATATTAGATAGTATAATTTCAAAAATAATATTTAAAATGTACCTGTTGCATATCTATATCCAGTTCGATTACTTATACAATTAATGTCTCCAGCATAGAAAAAATACAATTGAATACTATGTATCATTTTAAAGACTATTTGAAAGAACCAACCAAAATCTTTTAAACCTCGTTGGGTTTTTTCAAAAAAATTAAAAATTGTGTTTTTTATGGCAAAAAAAAGCAAACCCCTTTTTTCAGTTTTTTTTGGCCAAGAAAAATGGTCTATAATTTTTTAACTATTTAACGGATTTAAAAAAAATAATAATAAAAAAAAGGTTTTTATATTCTTTAAAATGCGCACAAACACGTTCATTTTTATCGAACCATTAAAAAGTTACAACATTTTTTGTGAAATCTTTTTTTTCAAGTTTAATTATCTAGGAATTTATGCATCGTAGAAAAAAACTTAAAAGAGAAAAAATGTTTGTTCTTTTTATGTAAAATAAGAATTTATTAAAAATTTATCATATAAAGAAAAAATTTTTTTTTTATTTTGACCAATATTTTTTGTAACATTTTGTATCTAAATTAAATACAAAATAAAATAAACATTTAGTTTTATTATATGAGAGTCGGTGGCACCAACAATTTTATAATCACAAGTTAATGTGATCGCTGTAAAGGGCATGTCAACTAAAATATTAACTAGTTTCATATAATAAAACTAAATCTTTATTTTATTTTGTATTTAATTTAGATACAAAATGTTACAAAAAATATTGGTCAAAATAAAAAAAAAAGTTTTCTTCATATGATAAATTTTTAATAGATTCTTATTTTACATAAAAAAACAAACATTTTTTCTCTTTAGAGTTTTTTTCTACGATGCATAGATTCCTAGATAATTAAACTTGAAAAAAAGTGATGTTTTTCACAAAAAAATTTATGACTTTTTAATGGTTCAATAAAAATGAACGTGGTTGTGCGCATTTTAAAGAGTATAAAAAAACCTTTTTTTTTATTATTTTTTTTTTAATCCGTTAAATAGTTACAAAATTATAGACGATTTTTCTTGGCCAAAAAAAAACTGAAAAAATGGGTTTGCTTTTTTTGCCATAAAAAACACAATTTTTAATTTTTTTTAAAAAACCCGACGAGGTTTAAAAGATTTTGGTTTGTTCTTTTAATTAGCGTCAGAATTTCTAAAAAATATTCATTTTTTACGGAGATATAAAACTTTAAAAATTGGCTATTTTTTTTTTGGCCAGAAACTTATGTAGACAACTGTATATATATATATATATATATATATATTTGACTTTTTTTAAGTTGCAAAAGTAAGTAATTTGATAAGTATAGATGAAAAATGGGATAAAGTCTAAAAGAATCACAAATATATATGGGGCATGCCACGTGAAGTGATCCGAACAAAATTTTAAAATGCACCTAATTTTGAGTACACACTGGAAATGTTTTTCAGAAAACAGAAAAAAATTTTAGATACTGGAATCTATTTATCCAAAAATTATTCTAACCTCAAAAAGAACATTTTTTCAAATTTTTTTCAACACCAGCTTTGTTTACTGCTATTTAACTAAAAATCTATCAACGTTTACTATATAACATTATATATAACATTCGTTGCTAATTATTTCTAGAATTTGTCCTTCTGAGTTAGAATTTTTAATTTCAATGTCAATGTTACATAAAACGCATGTCATTATTCAACTTAAGAAAAGTGTAATTGCGCCACAATTGATTTTTTTATCCAAAAGCCTAAAAAAATGCTTAAAGCAATATCTTTTAAATGATCTATAGCTTTTTTATAGCTTCATTTTTCAATTCTGAAAAAAGTTATGATAATTTAAAGAAACACGAAATTTATTTAAAAATTCAAATGAGAATTACTATGTTAATTTTTGTAAATTCAATTAAATGTTGATAGATTTTTAGTTAAATAGCGGTTAACACAGCTGGTGTTGATAAAAATTTGAAAAAATTCACTTTTTGAGGTTAGAATAACTTTTGGACAAATAAATTCCAGTGTCTAAAATTTTTTTTTTATTTTCTGAAAAACATTTCCAGTATGTATGAAAAATTTGGTGCATTTTAAAATTGTGATCGGACCACTTCACATGGAATGCTCCATATATATATATATATGATTATTTTAAACTTTATTCCATTCTTATCTTTATTCGTCCTTATCAAATTTCTTACTTTTGCACCTTCAAAAAATGTCTTAAATCTTTAAATGATTTAGCACCTCTATCTGTAAGCAATAGTAATCTTATAAAAAAACGTTCACGCTGCTGTATATCAACAAGATACATTCTAACTAAAACTGGTTTTCTTAATTTTATTTCTAATATTCCTTTTTTTATCTTTTTTAATAAATACATAATAATTTGGTATCTCGGAGTATAAATATTGAATATTGATTTGCATCTTTGTATTTATAATATTGTCTAATTTATTAGTTTTACAAAAATAATGTTAATTTAAATTTTACAATTTTATGTAGAAATTGTAGTTACTTTATAATCAACAAATGATGTAAATTTAACTTCAAGTTTAGTAGATTTTATTACTATATATATGAAAATTTATTCGGTAAATTTATTTTTTAAATTGGCTTGAAAAAGACATTATGTTTTTTTATTATAAAGGACGAATGTTTTAAATGATTCAGAACATTAATGCACTCCAAACATACGTTATATAATATTAAAAAGAGGCCTGCGATGGCTCGGTCGGTAGGGCATCGGGCTCGTAATCTGGAGGTCCCAGGTTTGATTCCCAACTCCACCCGATTGATACAAGTACCACTGGCGAATGTATTTTCAACAAGTGCTTTCTTAACAAAGACATCGTATGATGAATGAATAATATTAAACTAGTGGGGCCGAAATATGTAAAAGCTATACGCTTTTACATTCCAGGCACGATCGTTACAATAATACTAAATGGTTATGTGTTGATGGTGCCTTTCACCTATTTACATTAAAAAAAATTTGATCGTAATGTATACAATAGAAATTAGAAACATTAAATAACAAAAAGGAATCAAAACTTCCAAAAAAAACTCTAAATTTTCGCTGGCTATTTTCTGATTCCATCATTTAAAAGAACAGCATAAATTACTTGAATTAGTCTTACAATTGTTTTTTGTAGAAATTTAAATGGTTTGGAAATTTTTATCACATTTCCCTCTGCTATTAAACAGGCTTGGGACTGTCATACTTCAGATATAATATTAACATTAATACTAGGGAGGCCGAGCTATAGCTGGCGCTTCGCGCTCGCACCGTTGGTGGTTTTTGTTATTATATAAAATAGTAATAATAATAAAAAGTAGAATTGTAATATTAGTATGCAGAATTATTATTTTGCATATACATATATGTTCTAATAATAAATTTAAAATGTATTTATAGATGTTAAATTTTAGATATTATTCTAATATTCTGAATATCAATGTATTGAAGAGAAAAGTGTTGTTCCTCAAATATCTCAAAAATTAAAAAAAAAAATATTTGGCAAGAAAGAAGTAATAGGAAACACATTTTTGAAAGAAGAGGTAACGTGATGTAAAAAAAATGCATATATACATAATTTACATATGTTTGTATAAAACCATATAGTTTAATTGTTTTACATTAATGTTCCTTCTAAAAAATATTTGGTAAAACATTATTAATGGGACGTATATTTTGAACAGTAAAGGTAAGTAAATATGATAAAATATTGTGCAATTTAAATTAGTCTATATGAAACAATATAATTAATTTATTTATTCGATATAGAGCAGCATTCATGTATATTGTTTAAATTTGTTAATTTTTGAAGAAATTCATTTGTATGAAGCTTTGTTTTTTTTATTATGCAGCTGGTGGAATGGTTACTGGAGCATTATATAAATTCAATTTAGGTCCCAAAGATGTGTTATCGGGTGCCTTCTTTGGTAGTATATTTAGAGTAGTGTATGGTTCCTATATATACTTTATGTTTAAATTGATGAATTTGTCAAGGGAAAAACTCAGTGAACAAAGTAAATTGAAATATGTACATGAAGAGTGAATTATTAACTTCTAATTTAAATTACAATGTTATTAATAACACGTAAACGTTAATGATTTCTTTTTTTTATTAATTAAATAAATTAAGAAAAATTAAGAAAAAAGTAATTATAATATTTGAAAAGACAAATATATTTAAGTAATATAAAATCCATATATTCTTAGAATTCGCGGACACAATAAATTCGTTATGTTTATTTAACGTTCAAGTCTAAATTTTTCAAGTTTAAGAACAAAGTTTTTTAAATTCTTTAGTTATATTAATGTCGTCCACGCAGTTGAAATTGTATATTAGGTATTGTATCGATAATTGATGAACACACTTTGTGATTGGACTCAAAATTTAAAAATCTACCAGAAAACGTATTTTTTCTGTACCAATTAGTAATTATTTTATTATTCTCAGTTACAATTAACGACACTTCTAAAAAATCACACAACAGCTCAAAAAAGGGCTATGATTTTTACTTTAGTTGACAAAGCTATACTTTTAGCACATAACAAATTCCATGAATCCAATATTGAAATAGTTAAAGAATTCTTAAAAATAAATAATTATCCTAGAGATTTTATTCATAATAATATACGAAAGAGGTTGGGAAAAATAAGACATAATGAGGAAAAAAGTACTAACAATCGTATTAATAATAATAAAAATTACATAACAACACTTTGTATTCCTTATATACCTGATTTTTATGAAAAAACCAAAAGTTCTTTGAAATATAACAATATTAGAGTGGTACCAAAAATTCCTAATAACTTTAACAGTATCATTGTGAGAGGAAAAGATAAAAATTCCAGAGACTCCGAAACTAACGTAGTGTATAGAATAAGATGTAAAGATTGTAATTCGGCATATATTGGAGAAACTAAACGACAGTTAAAATGTAGAATAAAGGAACATATATCTAATACAAAGAAATCAAACAATCAATATGTAATTAATGATCATATTAGTGATTATAATCATTCTTTTGATTTTGAAAATGTAAAAATTGTTGATAAGGAATGCAATTGGAGAAAAAGAATTAAGTATATCTGAAATGCTTCATATTAAATTAGAAAATAATCCTATAAATGTAAAGGAAGATGTTAGAAATCTTAGTCATCACTATAATGATATTGTTAATAAAATGAAAGTAAATTATAGATAGCTAATATTTATTTCTCCTTTAGTTCTTAATTAATTTCTAGTCAGGTTACAATAGCCGCGGATTAATTGTATTATGAGCGATTTGAGTTTTGGTAAAAATAATTTTTAAGTAAAAATAATGTATTAATTAAATATTAAAAGTATTATCATGTATTAATTTCCCTATCATTAATTTACACTTATAATATACAATTACAAGTTTTGAATTTTCGCGCCGTATTATAATATTTCGCGCGCTTATCTAATAATTGTACATAATTGCGCATGTCAATAAGATTTAAATGACTCATATAATAACCGTCTGTCATGTTTTCATTCGTGTTTACCTGACTGCTTTTGCTTTTTCTTTGTGTTAACTACGTTGTGTTTTGTTCCAATTATTTATTTATTTATTGTTTATTTATTTATTTATTTTATTTTATTGATTTCTATTTTATAATAATGTGTAAATCACATAAAGGAGAGGTAAATGTTGGCTATATAACCTTAACTTCTGTGCAATACTTATCTTCGAGAATATGTATTTATTATACTTTGTCTTTAATTCATAGTGCAACGATTCAGAGATACTACGAAAGAATTTTTATAATTTTTAATGAATATTGACGTGTAGTAAGTTACCAATGTAATAATTATAATATTTGTATATTCAATCTTGTTATTATAATCTAATGTAAAATATGTGTAATAAAGGTAATACCTGAAGAGGATGGAGAATTTCCATCGAAACGTTGCAATGTAATCTAAATAATAAAGTGTGTTCATCAATTATCGATACAATACCTAATCTACAATAACGAAGTTTTTTGTTCAATTTTATTTAAAAATTTTAATTAAATTTTAATTTAAAATTTTAGAATAATTTGGACATATTGAAAACATGCTTTACAGGGTTTGACGTTTAGATTATTTTCAAAATTTTATTTTTGTGTGTGGTAAATATTTTTTATTGTTCTCTTTTTTTTATATCAAATTTTGTTATAACAATATTAGTTTTTTTTAATAAATAAAATTTTTCTTATTATAATTCTTTTTTTTTATTCGATTTTTTGTATTAAAAATAGATAAAAAAGAGAATTGTTATAATAAATATTTTTATAATAAAATAAAAGAAATTGAAATTCAAATTTGGATACGGGACGCGGGTTACATAAAATGCGATATATATTATACTTATGTGTATATGATGGCACTATTTTAAACGGACAATAAATATAACGTTAGTTTATTTTTTTCATGTTGAAATTTTGATTTTATCACTTGGTATTTTTTAATATCAGTTGAATAGAATTTATCGATCTTCCCAAGTCAGAGGTGAAGGTAAAAAAGAAATTTTAATACATTTTTCTTTTTTCGTAACGTTTCGGTAGACAATGCTACCCTCTTCAGACTGTATAAAATTTATTAATTTCGATTATTACATCTCAGAATATATATAATGTAAAAAGGGAACGTAAATGAAAAAATTAAAAAATATACCTTCTAATATCAATATCGTACAATGTTTACACTATTATTTCGCCGCAAGTCGATTTAAATTTTCGCTTCTTTTTCCTCATTCTAAACACGAGGAAACGTCAAACAGATGTATACACGACGAAAATTTCTGCTGTATATGAAACAATACTAGATTCGCGCTTTCTTATATAGGTATAATTAGTAAGTTTGTGTTTATATTTTTTCTATTTATGACGCATGATCAAGGTTGTGTACAGTACGTTTGATTTCAGATAAATTTAAATTTAAAGGCTTTTCATTCTATATATAATTTGCGAATACTGTTTATTTAATTTAATTGAGTCTTCTTGTTTGTTTATTGAATGTTTTTGTAAATTTATGTGTACCATTTCAGATGCAATTCTTTTTCCGTAATTCGGTTCTTTATCTAAAATCTTAAAATTTTGCCAATCAAAATCGTGTTGATTATTTTGTACGTGTTGAAAGATCATAGAATTTTTGTTAGTTTTATGTTCATTTATTCGGGTAATTATTTGTCTTTTTGTTTGTCCTACATACGAAGCATCACAATTGTTGCAATTTAATTTATATACTATGTTATTTTGAGTTTTTCTATCAGTTTTATCTTTTCCTTTAATTATGATATTACTTAATTTGTTTTCAATAATTGGAATTGTTTTTATTCCGTGTTTTTTAAATTCTGATGATACTTTTTCATAAAAACCATTTAAGTAAGGTAGTGTTATTGTTGTTTTGTGGTTATTGTTTTCATTTCTATAGTGGTTAGTTGTCTGTTGATTTAACACTGCAAGTCGTTTTTTAACGTATCTATTTATAAATTTTTTTGGATAGCTATTTTTTTATTAAATACTCTTTTATTTTATTGATGTTTTGTTTGTGGTAATTTTTATCAGAAAGTTTAGTTGCTCTATCTACTAAGTTGTAAACCATCGCAATCTTTTGTGAAATTGGATGAGCTGAGTTGAAATTTAAAAACCGTGCCGAGAAAGTGGGTTTTGTATACCAGTTTGTTATAATTTTATTGTCGTTTTTTATTAGTAATGTATCTAAAAAGCTGATTTTATTGTTCTGTTCAATTTCATAGGTAAATTTTAGTTTTGGGTCGTAGGAGTTGAAAATGTGTAACATTTCATTAATTTTATCTGTAGGAATGCAGGTTATTATGTCGTCTACATATCTATAATAAAAAATGGGTTTAAAACTTAATTTGTTTAAACATTCAGTCTCGAGATCTTCCATAACTATATCAGCGAATAAACCTGATGTTGCTGCGCCCATAGGTGTGCCATCTGTTTGTTTAAAGTATTTATTGTTAAATTGAAAATAAGTATTGTTAATTAGGTAGTCAGATGCATTTATTATTTCTCTTATTGGTATTTCTGTCTTTTGTATAATTTGACTACACCTTCTTTCTATGCTTTTTCTTATTAATGAACAACTTATGTTTGTAAACAAAGATTGAGCGTCTAGGCTAACAAGAGAATATTCGCTCGGTATATTTATGTCTTTAATTTTATGTATAAATTCAATGCTATTTTTTATATATGATTTCGGTTTCGATATGCAGTTAGAAAGGATTTTATATAACTGTTTGGATAAAATTCAGTTGGTGATCCTATTGTAGATACTATTGGTCTCAAAGGTACATTTTCTTTATGTATTTTTGGCAAACCGTAACATTTTGGCAGTGAAGTGTTAGTTTGTGTGTTAAACGAGTAGAATTGTATTTTTTATCTAAGAATCCGTTATCATTCCATTTTTTGAGAAAATTATAGAGCATTTTTGTAGAGATTTTAATGGATTTTTTTGTATAGTTTGGTATGAATTGTTATCTGATAGTAATAATTCCATTTTGTCAATATATTCTTTCTTATTCATAACAACGGTAGTGTTTCCTTTGTCGGCGTAAGTTATAATAATATCTTTGTGTTTTTTTATAAAATCTTGCGTTTCTTTATGTTTTTGTAGTAAAATGGTATTTTTGATCGGTATATGTTTGGTTTTATTTTTTAAATGTATATCTATATTTTCAACTAAGTTTTGTCTTAGTGAATCAGCAAGTTCTTCATTTATTTCATTCATAAAAAAGAAATTTTCTAAAGATTTTATATAACTGACGATATTTTATTGTTTAACGTAAATGGTAAACTAAATTTGGGTCCTAGTGAAATTATATCAGCCACGTTGTTAGGTATTTCAATATCTGTTAAATTTTTATCCAGTTTTGAGTGTTTGTATTCTTGGTTAAATTATTTTGTGTAGAATTCTTTATTTTTTTGTTATGTTTAATATTTAAATTATCTCGGTATCGTGTATTATTATTTATTTGGTTTTTATTTATTTTTTTAAAAGATTTTGAGGCAAAAGATTTTTAAGATTTTTACTAAGCAATTCATTCTTTTTTTTCCAATTTTTTAATATGAATGCAAATATCTTCTATTTCAATATTTAAAAGTTTGATTTTGAAATTTTCAAGAAGACTATTAAATTTTTTGTTACCAGTATTGCTGTAGAAAAACAGATGTTTCACGTTGCGATTTAATGTTTCGATATGTCGTGGTTTTCTATCATAAGTACGGCATTGTAGAAGGAATTTTCGTTGGGCCTGATTCCTTGTTAGTTGTCTTTGGTGTGAATCCATTCACGAAGTTCTTGTCGAGTACGGATACCAAATCGTTGCTCGATGTCATTGAAGAATTTAGAATTTTCTGAGATGTCGTTGATTTCGTTGAACAAAAAGACAAATAATTACCCGAATAAATGAATATAAAACTAACAAAAATTCTATGATCTTTCAACACGTACAAATAATCAACACGATTTTGATTGGCAAAATTTTAAGATTTTAGATAAAGAACGAATTACGGAAAAAGAATTGCATCTGAAATGGTACACATAAATTTACAAAAACATTCAATAAACAAACAAGAAGACTCAATTAAATTAAATAAACAGTATTCGCAAATTATATATAGAATGAAAGCCTTTAAATTTAAATTTACCTGAAATCAAACGTACTGTACACAACCTTGATCATGGTCATAAATAGAAAAAATATAACACAAACTTACTAATTATACCTATATAAGAAAGCGCGAATCTAGTATTGTTTCATATACAGCAGAAATTTTCGTCGTGTATACATCTGTTTGACGTTTCCTCGTGTTTAGAATGAGGAAAAAAGAAGCGAAAATTTAAATCGACTTGCGGCGACATAATAGTGTAAACATTGTACGATATTGATATTAGAAGGTATATTTTTAATTTTTTTCATTTACGTTCCCTTTTTACCATTATATATATTCTGAGATGTAATAATCGAAATTAATAAATTTTATACAGGACTGAAGAGGGTAGCATTGTCTACCGAAACGTTACGAAAAAGAAAATGTATTAAAATTCTTTTTACCTTCACCTTGACTTGGGAAGATCGATAAATTCTATTCAACTGCTGTTAGTTATTGATTTTATTGTGTATATAAATTATGTATTACATTATGTATATTACGTATACACATAGTTTTTATATGATTTTCATGAAGTTTTACTGTATGATATTAGTTATTCTAATATAAAGTTAAGTGAGCATTACAAAATAGCGGAAGCTCTTGTCCAGTATTTGTCCAATGTTGGCAGTATTCGAAAATAATAGAATAATCTATTTTTGGATGGTAAATAATTTTTATTATCCATTTAATTTATTTATTGTATAAGATTTATATTCTATTTATTTTTGAAAATATTAATATGCCGTAAGTTGTCAATAACTAAGTAATATTTATTTTTTTACATTTTATTTATGTTTTTAATTGTAGAATACATTATAATTAAATTTGAAGATAATTTATATAAGATAATTTTGAATTATAGGAGTAATTCACCTACTAGTCAATTTTAATACAAAAGTAACAATGATAGTGAGTCGAACAATAATGGTTCAATTCAACAATAACCACGAGCCTCTTGTTTGGTATTGGGATAGTTTTGCGATGTTTAATCTTTCTTAAGGTTGATCTGGTATACATTAACGGTTTGTGACATTTTATTATTACATATTTTTATTTATTTTAAATTACATTAAGTTTGCATTTAATGTTGCATTTATTATTTTACTATTAAATTTCTTATTATGTAATAATAAATACAATAATTTAAAAGAACGGCACTTATGATTATTAAGACCGAGAACATATTCAGGGTAAATTATAAATTACATAGATATTAATTTTGAAATAAGCTTATAAAATTTATAATTTAAGCACAGTATAATTTTTATTTAACATATATAACAATTGTTAAATTATGTAATTATGCAATATTAATTAAAGTGTTTTGCGAACATCATTAAGATTTTCAATCCATTAACTGATGCTAAATGTGTTATCTTCTAACAACTTTATTACTTAATGTGATATATATATGTATACACGTTTAAAGCAGTATTGCAAATGCTAAAAAAAAAATTCGCGCTCAAATTATCTATTTAGCAACAAGAAAAAAAAACGTAATTTTAGCTTGCTAGCAATAATAAATTTGATTAAACTCGAAAGGCTATTTTTCAGCCACGCGGTCGATCCAAAATGGCCGACTTCTCTCGACTCGCGTGTGTGTGCGCGCGAACAAACGGCAAGAAAAATGGCTATCTGCTTCGCGCTCGAAGCTTACAATTTTGCTGCTTGCTCGATCCCTTTATTAATTCTATAAAAAAAACACACGTTGGGCGCCAATGTCACGTCGCACTGGGGATCAGGGTGCGAGTGATAAAATTAGTTTGATAATAAATGATTAATTTATTAATATATTATAATAATCACAGCGGGTGCCAGTCGCGTACGTTCAAGTAATTATAGCGATCCGCTATTCGTTAATTAACCTAATTAATTATACCGTAACATTAATTAATTATCGCTTAAAACGGGAGTTCAATTGGATATACGCGGTTATATATCGTAATAGTCGAAATAAGAAGCGAACGGCACGGCTGTAACACGCGTCTTGTAGGCCGGCTACTCCGCGCGCGAAGGGGGGGGAGGAGAAGCTGGGGTACACTATTTTACGCGGCGAGCAAGGCTATAGTAATAATAACAGGGAAGAAGCTAGGTTACACGGGAGTTCGCGACACACACACAGGCAAGGGAAACGGCTAATAATATTGGCACTAGGTCGCACAAACCTTGGCGATGCTGTCACACGTGCGGCACACACTCTTCGCTATCTCTTTCTCTCGATCGCTCTCTCACGGACGTCGTCAACACGGAGATCGATTGTCCCGAATCGGCGGTCGGACGAGCTCTGAGCTCTCGTCGTCGTCGACGCGAGAGAGTCGCTGCGCGCATGCGCCGTGACTACTTCGTGCGTACGCGGCCTTATGCCGCGTGCGGCTTAACGAAGATGTCTGCCGCGCACGAACGTAAACAACGACGGCGAGTTGGTGGCGACGACGACGTAGCTGTTCGGCCTTCTTCGTGGTGTTCTTGGCTGCCTCCTTCTTCTCTCTTGCGATCACTGGCTCGAGGACTCGGGAATGCAGTCAGCGTTTTTACCTGGGTGAGTTATAAACCGGACGGCTACTCGGTTTATGTATTGTTGTCCACCTAACCTCTCCTCTGCACCCATCCTATACATAGCTGTTTAACTGCTGTGATCCTGTCCTCTTCCCTTGTAAGGTGCACACTGTAAGCAGTAATCTTACAGGTTTATTTGCTGAATTGGATGGCTGCTGTGGGAGGTGCTTAGCTACGCTGCTTCTCCAGGTGTGATGCGAAGGACTTCTCCTCACCACTTCCTGGCATTACTTGGACTTCGGGCTTCCTCTGGATCTTCCTGGAGACTCCTGAGCTGTTGCTTTGTGCTCGGTGATGCAGCTTCCCTGTGTGTGTGTAGGCTAGTAGGGTTCGGTGAGGCTTATAGGTAGGGTACGATAAGGTTTAGTTAGGGTTCGGTAAGGCTTTAGGTAGGATACAAGCTCGCTTACTTGACATGCATTAAATGCATTGTCACAACACTTATAATATACAATTACAAGTTTTGAATTTTCGCGCCGTATTATAATATTTCGCGCGCTTATCTAATAATTGTACATAATTGCGCATGTCAATAAGATTTAAATGACTCATATAATAACCGTCTGTCATGTTTTCATTCGTGTTTACCTGACTGCTTTTGCTTTTTCTTTGTGTTAACTACGTTGTGTTTTGTTCCAATTATTTATTTATTTATTGTTTATTTATTTATTTATTTTATTTTATTGATTTCTATTTTTATAATAATGTGTAAATCACATAAATGAGAGGTAAATGTTGGCTATATAACCTTAACTTCTGTGCAATACTTATCTTCGAGAATATGTATTTATTATACTTTGTCTTTAATTCATAGTGCAACGATTCAGAGATACTACGAAAGAATTTTTATAATTTTTAATGAATATTGACGTGTAGTAAGTTACCAATGTAATAATTATAATATTTGTATATTCAATCTTGTTATTATAATCTAATGTAAAATATGTGTAATAAAGGTAATGCCTGAAGAGGATGGAGAATTTCCATCGAAACGTTGCAATGTAATCTAAATAATAAAGTGTGTTCATCAATTATCGATACAATACCTAATCTACAATAACAAAGTTTTTTGTTCAATTTTATTTAAAAATTTTAATTAAATTTTAATTTAAAATTTTAGAATAATTTGGACATAGTGAAAACATGCTTTACAGGGTTTGACGTTTAGATTATTTTCAAAATTTTATTTTTGTGTGTGGTAAATATTTTTTATTGTTCTCTTTTTTTTTTATATCAAATTATGTTATAAAAATATTAGTTTTTTTTAATAAATAAAATTTTTTATTACAATTCTTTTTTTTATTCGATTTTTTGTATTAAAAAATAGATAAAAAAAGAGAATTGTTATAAATAAATATTTTTATAATAAAATAAAAGAAATTTGAAATTCAAATTTGGATACGGGACGCGGGTTACATAAAATGCGATATATATTATACTTATGTGTATATGATGGCACTATTTAAACGGACAATAAATATAACGTTAGTTTATTTATTTTATTGTGTATATAAAATTATGTATATACATTATGTATATATATTACGTATACACATAGTTTTTATATGATTTTCATGAAGTTTTACTGTATGATATTAGTTATTCTAATATAAAGTTAAGTGAGCATTACAAAATAGCGGAAGCTCTTGTCCAGTATTTGTCCAATGTTGGCAGTATTCGAAAATAATAGAATAATCTATTTTTGGATGGTAAATAATTTTTATTATCCATTTAATTTATTTATTGTATAAGATTTATATTCTATTTATTTTTGAAAATATTAATATGCCGTAAGTTGTCAATAACTAAGTAATATTTATTTTTTTACATTTTATTTATGTTTTTAATTGTAGAATACATTATAATTAAATTTGAAGATAATTTATATAAGATAATTTTGAATTATAGGAGTAATTCACCTACTAGTCAATTTTAATACAAAAGTAACAATGATAGTGAGTCGAACAATAATGGTTCAATTCAACAATAACCACGAGCCTCTTGTTTGGTATTGGGATAGTTTTGCGATGTTTAATCTTTCTTAAGGTTGATCTGGTATACATTAACGGTTTGTGACATTTTATTATTACATATTTTTATTTATTTTAAATTACATTAAGTTTGCATTTAATGTTGCATTTATTATTTTACTATTAAATTTCTTATTATGTAATAATAAATACAATAATTTAAAAGAACGGCACTTATGATTATTAAGACCGAGAACATATTCAGGGTAAATATATAAATTACATAGATATTAATTTTGAAATAAGCTTATAAAATTTATAATTTAAGCACAGTATAATTTTTATTTAACATATATAACAATTGTTAAATTATGTAATTATGCAATATTAATTAAAGTGTTTTGCGAACATCATTAAGATTTTCAATCCATTAACTGATGCTAAATGTGTTATCTTCTAACAACTTTTATTACTTAATGTGATATTTTTATGTTTTTGAATATTTAGCATTATTTTCTTTACAATAATAATATGTTTTTCTTTTTATTTTATATTTACAGAAGTAGTGCTGATTTAAGTTCAAACGAAGGTTTCTTAGCTAATAGTTACGGTGGTGCTCCGCAATCATTGCCAACATTCCAACATCCTAGTCATTCGTTATTGAAAGTGAACGGTTTCACTCAACAAGTGCATCATAAATATCATTCACGTTGTTTAAAAGGTAAGATATTAAAAACCTTGAATTTACTTTTTGTAACTAAGTTATAAATTCTTGATGTGATGATGATTATTATAATACGTTTTCTTTTCTTAGCTAA
>JANSJX010000690.1:0-19138 GCA_026168455.1 Theocolax elegans | reverse complement strand
AAAAAATCTTACGTGCTTAGGACCCTAGCTTCCACTGCTAGACAAATGGGAAAATATTTTTAGTCTTATTCAGCTTGTTTCAGCTTGTTTCAGCTCATTTCAAGCCGCAGACAGCTTGGAGACACTGCGCTTATTGCAGTGGAGCTAGCTTTCTGCTTGAGGTAGCTAAAATGAGCTTAAGTTTCCTTGCTTCAGCTCATTTCTAGCCGGAGATAGCTAGGAGACACTGTTCTTATTGCAGTGGAGCTAACTTTCAGCTTAAGATAGCTAAAATGAGCTTAAGTTTCCTTGTTTCAGCTCATTTCTAGCCGGAGATAGTTTGGAAACACTGTTCTTATTGCAGTGGAGCTAACTTTCAGCTTAAGGTAGCTAAAATGAGCTTAAGTTTCCTTGTTTCAGCTCATTTCAAGCCGCAGACAGCTTGGAGACACTGCTCTTATTGCAGTGGAGCTAAGTTTCAGCTTGAGGTAGCTAAAATGAGCTTAAGTTTCCATGTTTCAGCTCATTTCAAGCCGCAGTCAGCTTGGAGACACTGTTCTTATTGCAGTGGAGCTAACTTTCAGCTTAAGATAGCTAAAATGAGCTTAAGTTTCCTTGTTTCAGCTCATTTCTAGCCGGAGATAGCTTGGAGACACTGTTCCTTATTTTATCAGAATTGATGTAGGATTTTGAAATTTTTTATTTTTTATATATTACATGTTGACTATTGAGTCATGGAGACGTTTTCTGAATATATGATTGTTTATAATTATTATAAAAAACATATGGGTTTTTGAGAATTTAATACGTTAGCGATGAAATTTGATGAGTAACATATGCTTTTTATCATTGGATTTCTTTGATTGATAAACAAATATTATAGAATCGCCATTAGGAATGCGAAAAAATACGTCGGAAACCTATATTTACACTTTTGCACCAATTCGTCTTAATTGCGTGACTGTAAGGGTTAAAGTAACGCTCGATTATGTATTTTAATTTATCTAATAGTTATCATATAGTAATAATTTTTAATTCTTACAGTAAATAAAAGTGAACTAACAGTTGTAATGATATGAAATAGCAATGTTAACCATTTTATTGATTAAATTCAGTAGTATTAGATTAGTTATTTTAATATTTGAAAATCATTGGCGTAACCATTTTATGTTGATAAATCTAAGAATTCGTTTCCTAGCACCCTTTCTAAATAACCAGTTGCTTAGCCTCTTTTTTCCTTATTTGATGAAAACATTCCAGTGATAACTTGCGGTAAGTTTGTTGCTACAAATAGTCAGAGTATGGAGACTCGTAAGTGCCAAATTAATTATATTGCAAATAAATTCGAAGTGTTTATTCGCACTAAATTCACGTAATTTTTAGTTTGAGAAACTTCACTAGGTGTCGCATGAAAAACCTGTTTACGTAAAATATCAATCCCAAAATGAAATAACAACCTCTACGCTATACACAAGAAACCGGCTGTAGGTTGGTTGGCGGGGAAGGGCGGATGGTACATTTCTTAATTTTGCAATCGGGGTATACCGATGACCGATATTATATTTACGTGGATTTAGTGCAAATAGATACTTCGAATAAAGTAGTTAAAAATGTTAAAAATAGTTAATATATTGTTAAAAAATTTAAATGTATTTAATTATTATGAAAAATTTATTAATTGTTAATATTGAATAGTATTTTTGAATTTTAATCAAGGCTTGTTCCCTTAAAGATATTGGTTCTATTTTAAGTGCTCGTCAAACACTCTGCACCTGTAATTAGAAAATTTGTCATATTGAGGAAATCGTGTAAGTAGTTAGAACAATATAATGGGCTGTAAACTAAATCTTTGTGAGTTTCGTCACTCAGAACCTCACCAGATATTACTTTTTTACCGATCGCGGTATTGAGCATAGGACCAGAGGACGAAACAATACCTATTCGTGCGCTTCGCGATATTGGAAACGTAAATCTAAACAGCATGGGAAACACTTCAATACTATTAGATGCTACTGAATTTTTAAGAGTTATTGAGATATATCTAGCTACTATATTCTAACTATTTGTAACATCTTCTAACTACTATATTCACATTGCCATAACTCTCTTCATTCTACTACTGAATGGTATCCAGCGTAGCTCTTACAGAATTTGGCGACCTAGCCTGCACCGTCAAGTAACCTGATACAAAATCATTACAGATCACTGAGACAAGCAAAAGCACCATACATCTGGTATATTTATTTCGCCATTTTGACTCGAATTCATTAATAAGATGAGCTTGTAGCCATGCAATTTTCGATCACAACCATTTAGTGCGATATAGAGTAACGAGCTGTCTCTCAACTTCCAATTCAGAATTGTATCCAAAATGATTGCATCTAGTAACAAACCCTCGGTATTAAAACGGAGCAATCATCAAGACATTTGACCAACAGATACTATAGTTTAATCTGGGACTACACAGTGCGTTCATCTGGTCGTTTATCCTGGGGAAAACCACACGAAATCGAAGTTGAGCGCCATAGCTATCGATGTAATGATTAACTACATATTACTCAGCTGATCGAAAAGTCAGTATTTTCGATGAAAAGTGACAAGTACGAATCAATGCGGAGAAGACATTCCAAAGTCACTCGTACTTATCGTAAATAATCATTATATCCATAGGTATGACGCTCAACTTTGATATTTTGTGTGGTAGAAATTCTATTTTCTTTAAATATCCATAATTATTATCGAATATGACACAGCCTACCTAACAGCAACGCCACTTCTGCTCGCAAATTTTCGGATGGTGGATTTGTAAAGCTATAATTCTCCGAACTCCCCTTAACTTAGAATATTTTTTATTATGTTAATACAAAAACCATACGAAAATTAAAATCTATCTCAAAGAAAGTATACGAGATACATTTAAAAAAGTTCATCTAATTAGTTTATAAACGCTGTTAAAAAATTTCGAGGTACCTTTCATTTTATCTACTTTTATTTTTTATCGTTCCATTAATTAACCTACGCTTGGAATTCCACGTCCAATCGTTATGCCACTGATAAATTCGACAATTTATACTGTTTTATTATTTAGCGATATAGGGAAGAGAGTTGAGATCGTCCGATTTTCCCATCCCAAGGTACGCAAGTGATGGCGATCTACCGGTCCGATATATACATGTGTATATATTTATATATATATTTATATGTATATATGTATATATGTATATATACATGCACGCCCGCGCCAAACATTAGGACTGTCACATACAGTTTGATCGATCGGCCCCGCTCGGGGAATTTGCATATACGTGAGGACACCCTTGGGAGCTTGCAATTCCGTCGGCCCCGAGGAAAAATACTCGTTCGCGATCGTCGAGTTATGGACCGCCGCACCAGGAGCTTCCCCTACTCCGGAAGATAGAGAGATTAAAGAGAAACGCCAAAGAGGATATAGGGAAGGGAGGATGCGGAAACGCGTGCGATTTAACGTTTCGTTGGGGCCAAGCGTCGCGAACAAACGTTCAATTTGTTCCACAACTTCGAGAGCATTCGTTCCTTATTTCTATGCCGAATAGCATATATAAGAAGCACTTGCTGATTTATTCTTTCGGGAAATCGAGCGTGTTGTGGTTTATAGGTTTTGTTTTGAATTAGGGGCTTATGTGTCGGATCAGAATACCTCGTCTATTGGAACTCGGTCAATATATAAATTTTAAAATTCTTTCGATAAATGTATATACATTCAGAAATATCGCATTGCAGCAAATAACAGGAATTCAACTACAATGTGTTGGTATGCAACTTTTGAGTGAATAATGTCATATGAATACTCAATTTAATTGAGTTACGACTTTTGGAATTACAACTACATTTTTTTATGATATTTTTAAATATATAATATATTGCTTATTTTAAACATTAAACAAAGAAAATGTACAAATGTTATATATTTCAGAGTAGTCCAATAAAAATCAGCTAAAAAATTCAGCTTACGAATATCTCTCTAGAATGATGATACTTTTATTACCTGCATAATATAACTAGTAATAATTTTATTTTATAGTATTTAGTATAAAAACACAATTCATTGATTATGACAAAAAGGATCATTATTACTCATAATTTTATGAAAGGAAAATAACATTATCTTAAACTTATAAAAGTTAAAAAGGGATTCGTTGTATGTTTAAGTTTCAATTACTGTGTATTAAATTGTCAGTTTTTTTGTATATTACATTTTTAAAGTGCATTCTTCTAGGTACTATATAACGTGTTTACTTGCTGTAAGATTAGGTTCCGCTATTAGCACAGTAATGCTCAGTGATAATAGAGATTTGATCTAAAAAGAGGTTATTTATTAATTGTATGCTCTAAGCACTGAAAAGTAGGTACTGCCAAAGAATGTGGTGAATATTCCAAAACTTATAAGTACAATTGTTTTGGAGTATTTATAGTTAATATCAGATATATAAAAATCTTTGAAAAAAGTTTTGCCTTTGAAAATGCTAGGTTTTAGGGTAATATTTTTAGTAAGGTAAAGTACCCAGTACCGGGACAAGCGAAAAATTGGCAGTAGTAGTGGGACACGTTGAATTTAATACTGTAAACGGTAAATAAAATATAGATATGAATGAATTCGGATTGTTTACTAGATAAACTAATGTATTTGTATAAAAAAGTGTTTGTTTAATTTATAAATTTAGTATAAACACAATATAAATTTTTGAGGTTATGACGATCATGAATTTTGGTGTCGAATGGTGTCCCACTACTACCCCCTCACAGTTTCCATAATGCAGTACTGGGACACATTTGAAACTATTGTCCCAGTACTGCGTCCGTATCATGTCCCACTACTGCAACCTCTTTGAAATAGGTCGTCCCACTACTGCGGATTTCTCACTGCTATTTACAACATACTTTTTTAATAAAAACATTTAGATAAACTACCGTTTTTTGTAAAACATCAATAAAATAGACAATTAAATAACGATTAGATTACCAAGTTTTTAAATATGTTGTTTCTAATTGTTAAAACAGTGCTCATAGTATATTAAGTTTCCATAAGTGTCCCGGTACTAGGTACTTTACCTTATTTGTAAATTTGTAAATATATCTTATATGTGTGTGCGTGCGTGCGTGCGTGTGTGTGTGTGTGAGTGTGTGTGTGTATGTATGTGTATACAACAATAATTATGTTTAATTTGAGGTAAGTACTTATTGTAGTTATGCTGATATTACAATGTTCTACAGTTTGATCGGATGGCTTGTAAATGGGTAATTCAATAAGTTAAGAAGCTAGAATAGTTAAAATTTTGAGTCTTGGAATTAAGCCAAGTCTCAATACAAGCAGACATCTACATTTTCTAATATTGTATAGTTCTTCTTTCTCTTGAGAATGCTACGAGCATTTCAATATAGAATCCATACATTTATATTTTGATTAGTAGCCATTTGGAAAAACATAATTGTTTTTTTGTGGTCGAAACGCCAATTTTATAAATTTCAAAGGTTTACTCTGGGACTTCCACCAACCATAGTGGACGAAGAGTAAAAACCTTGCTTAATAAAGCATATTGGTTCGCAAAGCCCGATAAATTTAATTTTGAAATAATTGTTTTTTTTGTTAAATTGGCTATTCTAAATTTTGTGAAATGAATATTTTTTCCTCGTGTACTTGATTCTTTACTGATGACTCAGACTGAGCACTTTCAAGGCATTGCGTAATTATTTTCATTCATCCCTTTAAATTGCTAACTAATATATGTTCGTAAACTTTAGATAACATGTTAATGAGAGATGAATTATCTTGCGTGAAGTTTTCAGTAATTTCTAGTTTGTTTGAATTTCTAAATGTTTTTTAGGAAGTAATTCAGATTGTCGAAATTTAATGGCCTTTTGACTTTTACAAAGTATCTGGCAGAAAATAATTTTTTCTTAGTTTCTTCTTAAGATGTTTCAAATTTCTTCAATTTTTTGGAGATTTTTTAGCGTGATCCTTTTTGTATGGTATTGCTAGTTCGGTCTATGTTATTGAAGTTGCCTATGCATGTAGTATGATTTACGTTACAGGGAAAGTGGTAAGTTTGGCTTTTTTTATCATCATTTTCAGTAATTGTGTTATTAGAATTAGGTATATGAAATTATCGTAATTTAGTTTAAAAACTTTCGGAATTTTTCCAAATCCTGACTGATTCCTAATTCCAGTAAAATAGTATCAAGAGCATACTTAGGTACTTTCTTAAAAACATTAGAAAAGATAACCCCTTTGTGTCAAAAAATTAAAGCTCTGAGTGTAACTTTTTAATTTTTTATTAGAACATATTCGCACTTTTCATCAATTTCATTCACAAGCACTTTCGAGAACAGATCTGAAGAACTGATTACATATTTCTTTCTTTACAACTTTTAACCATTGACATAATCGAGAATTATTTCTTGATTTCTTTTAACTACTTGATACTTTGAACCTACTGATTGTGACTGGAAAGTGCTACATAACTGGTCAGTATATTTGATAACGAGTGGTGGTTCATCTTTTTTGTTGTTCGATTTCTCAGTGTACAAGACAACGATAGTGATTCACAAATGATAAACGGTAAGAGGTGTTGCGTGATTGAAATACAGTGTAGTGCTACCACTTATATATAAATCAAAATGTTATCGGAGCAAAGGTAAACACATTCGAACACCTCGAAAGACAAATCGAGACTGAAATTCTCAGTTCATGAAATTTCGTTATCATGATCGTTGGTAAAGCAAATCAGTTGCTAAATCAAACCAAGTGATTGATAAATACTGCAAGTACATTGAAGTACATTTGATTGGAAAAAGGTATACTTTAATTTCCAGTATATTAAATGTATATGGACATAAAACGTCAAAAAGCTTTCTTAATTAAAAACTTAGATATTTCACATATTTTTTTACTTAAAGTAATAACGTAATACCACTGCATATTCTACAAATAATTTAAAGCAATATAAAAATAAAGTCTGAATTTTGTGACATTGATAGATCGGCTTTAAAAACTGATGGGAGAAATACAATATCCGAAATAAACATAATAATATTGCTACAGTCTGCATTTTTCATAAAACTGTTATTCATATAAAACTATTTTACGCAATAAATTAAGATAATTAAAAGAAATTTATTACATTGTTTTAAAAAAATTGAATAATTATCTTTACAGTCATTCGTTAGTAATTTGGTGAATAACAAAATATTCGTTATTATTTCAATATAATAGCAAATAAAGAAAATTGTAATTTATTTTCGCTCAGATAATATTTCTCTTGTAATATATTGTCACGGTAGATATATCCGTCATTAGTAGAACGCTTTAACTACATTTTTTAGTTAAACAGTATAACTACAAGAATATATAAAAAAAAGTGTTCCGCAATATTAAAATAGATTCTTTTAGAAAAAAAGATATAAAAAACTCGGTTTTGTGAAATATATGTAATGGACATTGACATAATACCTTCTCTGACTCGGTATCAAATAATGTAGTAAAAGGGTAATTTATAACGTTTAGGGTATGTTCGGCCAACGCGCTTCAAGACCGTATGACATCAACTGCAACCCCGCTAGCATATAGAGAAAGGTGGGGGTACCACGAACACTACCGCATTTAATCAGGCGTCAAACGTTTTGGATAGCGTATCAAACGCCAGCCAGAATCATTGTACACAAGCCGCACGTATTCACCGAAAACGAACGCGTGGCGTGCGGGCCAACACCGGTGACTTGTTGGCCCTGGTAATACCTGCATCTAAAACCATTGGAATGGGAAAAGATTGTTTGGTTGATTACAAATTTATTGTTCTATTGATGAAACAAATCACGATACGATAACGCGATACGTTTGTAGCATTTGACAAGTACAAGCGAGAGCAGTTTGATATCCTGCCAAGAAACGTTGATCACCGAAAATACTAAATAGAAATGCTAAATAATTGGTGATTTCTATTTACATACTTTATTGTATTTAAATATAATATATCAATTTAATTTGTGTATTTGTTAATTAAAAAACTTATCTAAAATGATTGATTCAATAAAATGGAGAAACTGCAATTAAGTTGTCTAGTCTTTATTAAGATCAAAAGTACATTGAAGACTAACGATTTGTAGGCGCCTTAAATATTTCATTGATCTTTCAATCTGCACCCTACTGCATCTATCGGACAATTTTTTCATCAAGTTTAAACGATAAAAAGTCCACAAGCGTTCCTGCAACGGCAGATGCAAATTTCCCGAATCGTTTTGCACCAATTGACCGCGACCACTAAAACGTGTTCCTCGCTGTAGGAATGAGGCAATCGAGAATATTTTTTCCCCTTTATTTTTCCATCTGTTCGTGAGTTTTCAAAGCCTCTATTTTCTCGACTTCTTCTAAAAAAGAAAATGGTAACATATAAAAATTTTATTTTTGAATAGTCCTTTTTTTTAAATTGAAGTATCCTCTAAAAGAGTAGTTTATTTGCACTGATTATAATGAAAAGTCAATTATAGTCGTGCTGTAATACGTTCAATTATATCAATTTAATGTTATTTGATACGCAATGTTATTGTTGAACGTTATTAATACAATCATATAATAAAATAACAAATTATTATCTATTGCTTTGACAATATAGCGCAATACAATAATTTTGTTATACTATATTCAGATAATAATTATATATATTGGGAGTATTATATTGGCGGAATAAAATTACTCACTTCTTATTATGAAATATTGCGCGCATTAGTCAGCTTTTTATTACATCCTTTACTTATTTCTTGTGTACCATTCAATATAACATCTTATACTTTTGATTAAAAAAGATGCAGAGAAAAAGAAATACAAAGAGAGTAAATGATAAAGAGAGTGAGAGAGAACAGGATCAATGACGGCGCCTTGCTGCTACGGATACAATTGATGTCGCTGCGGAAACCGCGTCGTGGTGATTGTAGGGAATCGTCCACGGACGCAGTATTCGCTTCGTTTGCCAAGCTGTCGATAAGCGGAAGAGGTACAAAATTCTTGTCTCTTCAAATGCTCTATAGAACATGAAAAAGAGAAATAATTTTGCTTATAGAAATTTACTTAAAATATTTTTCATCAACTATTATAAATTATTAAATAAACCCTGCGAGCTATTAATTAGCTACTATATTTGACTTATTCTACACGTATATTATTCAACGTTGGTGTTTGGGTCAAGGAGAGGATAGATAGGGGGAAACACAAATAAAACCAAAATTTTATTATAGTCGAATGTTTTCCGTTTATTCCCGTATTTAAAAACACTTGCAAGGGCGTAAAAAACCCCACGGAGTAGGGGAAAAAGCCCGTGCAAGCTGTGTAAAACACGTTATACAAATTATATATATATATATATAAGAAAACGCGACGAAGTGTACGAGCGTACAAATAATAGGTCGACTAATTAAAACCGGTAAGCGCTCTAACTTGCCCGACTCAAGTTCGAAGGCCCGATCTACCGTTTTTCCCGATAGCCGAAATTAGACTGCCTCCCTGGGCCTCCCTCGCTTGAGGCCTTCCTTGCTCCTTTCGACTTACCCCTTCCTTCCATCTAAGGTTGGGGTAGAGAGGGTAGCTTTCCCGGGCCTTAATCGAGGTGGGCCGACTTTTCCTCTCTGTTTCCCCAATCGCGTCGCTCTGTCGCCTGACAGCCCTCAGTCCACCTTTATTGACCACTTTGCCAAATAACTATTGGTCGTCGCTTCTCTGTAGCAACTCCCCCGTTAAAATGGGTTGAATAGTTCTAGGCGGACCTAGACTTTGATTGTTCAGCGTCCCGGCCGTGGAATGCACTTTCGCGCCCACGCACGTTATAGTAAGCTTTACTACGAGTTGGTTTATCAAGTCGAAAGGAAAAAGGTGGTTTTCTCTCTTTTTTTTTTTACTGTACTTTATATTAAATCGTTAATTAGTAAAGAATTTGTTACTAATTTGTTAATGATTTTAAATTATATTTTTGTCGAACTAATTAGAGCACTTTTACATTTACTATCTTAGTATATAATTTAATTTCTATATACGCACATGCCGAAAAAATGCACACACATATATACATACATAATACAAACTATTATTCGCCCAGATACAGTGATATGCGTATAAACGCCTATTGTTTACAGATATACACGCGTATACATTAACACTTATTTGTATCTTTATATACATCCATAATTATACTTATGCTATTACGGAAAAATACAATTAAACGTCGTTACTATAGGGACGCCGTCTTCTTTTGTATCAACTATCTATGCGTAATACAATACACTTCATCCATTTGGGGATTGCCCCGGACCTACCAGCACCCGTTCTTAGGCATACCTACTCGGCTTCGACATAGCCACTTTGTTTTATGGTTTTATTGCCCGTCCGGCGTGCAACGACTTGTTTCTTTCATCGGGTTAACATTTCTGTCATATGTAGAAAACGCGCGTCTCGAACATTCGTTAATTCTATACATTATTTATGATTTTGGAAAAACCCCAGATATACGTGCATGCTCGAAAATACATCAGTTAAGTTTTTATGACGTTTTATTTCTATTGTCGGATATATAAAGACTATCCCAAAGTTTTCATCCTGAACATCCTCCCCCCAGTCTAGAATCCGTTTTATTCTAGACTTCTATAGTATCGCATATTTTTATTAATCGGTGAGTTGCTCTTACTAAATCGTGTGTCGGCGTACGAACTTTCACGACGCGAAATTATTCCATCTTCGCTTGGATATATTTCGATAATTTTACCCTTTTTCCACGAATTTCGCGATGCTTGATAATCTATTAGCAAAACAATGTCGCCTACCTTTAGCGGGGAAATCGAGTGTGCCATTTGGTTCGCGGAAGCAAAGTGGGTAAATATTCGCGAAGCCATCTTTTCCAAAAACTAACCGCGTAACTTTGGGCTATTTCGAAACGTTTTCGTGGATTATTCACTTCTAGATCGTATTTTATTAATCTCAAATGACCCGACGAGCTACCGATTAAGAAATGATTTGGTGTTAGTGCTTCTTCGTCGCGTGGATCGACTGAGACGTGCGTAAGCGGGCGCGAGTTGACCGTGTGTTCAATCTCGACTAATAACGTCGCGAGAACCTCTTCTGCTGGAACTTGCTCGCGAAGGGTATAATCTAAAGCCGTTTTTACTGATTTAATAAGCCTTTCCCACGCTCCCCCCATATGTGGGGCATTAGGCGGATTAAATTTCCACTTGATGTTATTTTTATACGCGAAGTGTAATTGCTTGGTCGTATCCAGCGATGCCACTGCATCTTTTAACTCCTTGTTTGTTTTAGTAAAATTGGTCGCATTATCGCTGTATATCGTCGAAGGAACCCCTCGTCTGCCGGCTAACCTTTGAATCGCCATTATGGATGAGCTCGCGTCTAATTTGTTAGCTAATTCTAAATGAATCGCTCTCGTAGATAAACAAGTAAATAATACGCCCCATCGCTTTTCTCTACGTCGACCTATCTTTACCATCATCGGCCCGAAGTAATCCACTCCGCAATGACTAAAGGGTCTTTGCAGGTATGCGACTCGACCTGCTGGTAAATCTGCCATAGGCGGGTGGACCGGTTTGGCTCGATGTAAACGACAAATTACACATTTCTTTGCAATCCACCGTAACCTCGTTCGAAGACCGATAATATAATATTTTTGTCGTAATTCGTTAATTATTGTCTCATTGTTCGAATGATAGTATTTGCGATGATAATAGGATATCAAGGCTTTTGTCGCGTGATGTTCCGCATCAAGAATAATCGGGTTATTTTCAACCTCCGCGTTAATAATTTTTGATACGCGTCCTTTCGCCCGTAATAAACCTTCTTCGTCGATGAACGGTCTTAGGCTAATTATTTTGCTACCTCGATGTAAGTCTTTTCCTTTTAAAAGAGCCAAAAGCTCGTTGGAAAAGCATGCCGTTTGAATCTCGCGGATCCAAAATTTTTCTGCTAACGTTTTACTATCCAGCGGGTCGTTTATCCGAGTTTCCTTGCGCCGCCATCGATCCCAATACTTTCTTAATCTTCTCGCTGTCCCTAACAATCCATCCCAGCCTAATAACCTCGCCGATACGGGGACGTGTGTATCGTTCACGGCTACCGCGACATTTACGAATTCTTTCCGCGCTTCTAGATTATCGATATCGTTTTTGCTGTCTTCGTCTAAATCTTTTGGTTTCGGCCACGAGTCAATGTTATTAAATAAAAATTCCGGTCCGGCGAACCACCTATCCCCGTTATTTAAGCAGTTATCTGACCAACGCGTCGCGTCGTCCGCAGGGTTCATTTTCGACGGTACCCAGTGCCATTCGGATAAGTTAGTTAATTCATGGATTTCGCCAAGTCGATTCGCGACGTACATTTGTTTTTTTATGCGCATCTGATTTAATCCATTGTAATACCGTAGTAGAATCCGACCAGAAGAAACGTTCGTCGATTTTTATATCTAACTCGTCGATTATAATTTTCGATACTCGCGCGCCGAGTACCGCGGCTTGGAGCTCTAAGCGCGGTACAGTCAATGGCTTGATCGGCGCCACCCTGGTTTTCGCTAATACTAACGATACGCACGCTTGATTATTTTGTGTTTCGGTTCGTAAATACGCAACAGCAGAGAAAGCTTTTAAGCTCGCATCGCAAAAAATGTGTAGTTGCGTTTTTACGTAATCTGTATCTATCGGAATGTAACATCGCGGTACTCTACATTCTTGAATTTGTTTAAGATTCTTTAGCCATGATACCCAACTAGCAAATTCTTCGTCGCGTATTTTCATATCCCATTTAACCCCGCTACGGCAAATATCCTGCATAATTAGTTTTGATCGGACTGTAAAGGGAGACAATATACCGAGAGGATCGTATATCGACATGACAATACTAAAAACCTGTCTCTTTGTTGGCTTTTCTTTCCCGCTCGCGATCTTTGTAGGTATTTTCTTAAGACCGACATTGAAACTTAAACTATCCAAATCTTTATCCCAATAAAGTCCTAAAACCTTTTCCTCTTTATTGCAAAGATCTGTTTTATCCTGTATGCCCAATTCAGTATATTCTTTATTAACTGTTTCGATCGCTCGCGGATCGTTCGAAGCCCAACCGTGCATCACGAAATTAGCTTCTTTATTGATGTTATCCACGTCGCGTACTAATGTTCGAATGTCCTCTATCGTTTTCCTACTAGCTAGATAATCATCCATATAACTGTTTTTTATTATACTTCGCGCCGCGTCCGGTTTGGTCTTATCGTATCTACTGGCATTCCGGTTTTTCACGTAAATCGCGTTGGTAGGAGAGCAAGTCGCGCCAAAAAGAACGCGTCGCATTTCGTATACTTCGGGTGGTTTATCTCTATCCGATTCTCGCCATAAAAACCTTTGCGCGCCGCAATCCTCATCTACGAGTTTAATTCGCAAGTACATGTCTTTAATATCGCTTTTTACTCCATATTGCCAAGTTCGAAAACGAATCAGGACTCCTATAAGAGATTCGAGTAAGTCCGGCCCGGTTCTAATAAGGAATTAAAACTAACACCCGCCGTCTTAGCCGCCGCATCGAAAACTAACCTTATTTTTCCCGGTTTATTTGCGTTCTGAACTCCAAAGTGCGGGAGGTACCAAGTTCGCTCTCTTTTCTCCGTTCCCTTCACTTTCACGGCGTACCCTGATTTAATAAGCCGATCCATTTCGGAATAATAAAGTGCTGCGTAGTCCGGCTCACGATCTAGTTTCTTTTCAATCGATATGAGTCTATTATACGCTGTCGCGCGACTGTCGACCGCGGGTATCGATTCACTCTTCCACAAGAGACCCGTCTCCCATGCGTCTCCTACCTTTCTTGTGGTTTTCTCCAAATATTTAAAGCTTTTTCGGTTTTATTGTTTATACGCGTGGATTCCGTAACCCCTAAATTTTCGAGATTAAAATAATAATGAATTAACTCATCTAATTTGTCGCAGTTTTCCTCGGTATGTGCTTCCGAATATTCGCGTAAATTAAAGATGGTCCCGCGGTTCTCGAATCGAACATTCATATTACTTTTTCCTGCATAACCGTGGATGGTCCAGCCAAGCAGGGAACGCGAGATTACGAGATCTGTACCGTTTATTTTTAAACATTCACGAGTTGCTATAAGACTTATATTGTCCTGCCCTAGAATTAAGCGAGGTTGTGCGTTGTAATATGGGGATATATTTATATTTGTTACTTTGAACACGTAATTCGTCATGTCGCGCGAGATTGTTTGCGGCGGTATATCTAAGTTCGGTACTGTGTAGATTCTTTTAATATTTTGCTCACCGTGAATACCCATAATTTTTAACTCAATTTTCTTGCATTTCGCATTAACTCCGCCCCATAAACCCTTTACTATAATATCGCTTCGCATACCGTCGATACCTAACTCGCGAGCTAATTGTTTTTTCTATCACGCTAATAGTAGCACCTCCGTCGATTAACACGTATGTATCGAGCGATCGTCGCGGCCCGAAAACTCGAATAGGTATAATCATTAATACGCCGCGCCCGTCGCTTTGTCAATCGGTACGCGATGAAGTTGGCAGATCGGTAGATACGTTATGCACTTGGCCTACTCCTTCTGTGTTTGTCTCATCTCGCACTTGTTTTGTGCAAAATCGTATTATGCCTTTTATTACACGCATCGCAGGTCATCTGGCTTCTACACGCGTCGCGTCTATGGCCCTTTTTTAGACACAAAAAACACACGTTTAACTCTTTTAATATTTGCCATTTCCTATTCAAGGGTTCTTTCAGTAGACTTCTACAGATACTAATATCGTGTCCGATACGCCTTACAATGTAAACATTTGATTCGCGAATCTATTCTACGGTCGTCACTTTCATTACTCTCGACTTCCTTAAAATTTGTGCAAATTGCTTGTGTTCGGACGGATCCTGCTTGCCCTTGCCGCGGTCGAGAGGTGTTATTTATATTCGCGCTTGCATCTAGGTCTAACAAACCGGACATTAGAGCTAACTCGGCTTCTTCGTTCAGAAATTCCGCGAGTTTTTCTAAACTGGAGCAATCAGTATTCAGTTTCGCAGCATATCTATAATACGAGGCTAAACTAGCCGTCGGCAGCTTATTCGCTACGTTCGTTAACAACTCAGGACTATACAGATATCCTCCAAGATTTAAGCTTTTCAGTGCATCTACCGCATTTTTTAATTTAGTGGCAAACTGTGCTATATTTAATTTTCCCGACTCCAATCTAGGTAACTCGCGGATATCTGTTACAATTCGCTCGCCGACTTTATTTTTGCTACCGAAAAATCGTTCTAACGTTTCTATTATTCGATCCGGATCGTTTGTAGTACCCATAATCATTTTCGCTGTCGAACGAGCTTTTCCTTTCAAGGCTTTGTTTAAACGCGCGATGTTTTCACGATCAGTAAAATTCACGGAGGTTTCAAGATATAATTCTTTAAAATGATTAAATTCTAACGGATCGCCCTCAAATTCAGGTAGTATTTTCTCAAATACACGATGTCCCGATCGTGAGCCGGTTTCGCTCGCGACGTCTCGAACCGCGCGCAACATCTCGCGTATAGCGTCGGCCAAGCTCGAGCTATTTACAGCTGCCGCGACGTTATTTTCCCGCGACACATGAAAACTATTCGATTCCGCATTGCGTACGCTATTTACTCCATTTTGTACCTCGGTTGATGTTCTTTCCAACGAGCGACGTTCGAAGTTCGTTGTTGACTCTTCGATGCCTTCGGTTTCGCGTCCATCGGCAGAGCTGGCTGTGGCAACTCGTCTCCTTTTCCTTTGGCTGGACAAAGCTTCAGCTGGTGGATTCACGGGTTCAACGTGCGGGCGACCACGTCCTCGCCTTGCTGACGGTGGTGTTTCCGTCGACGGGGCGGCTGTCTTCCTGGCGGCCTTCCTTGTCCTCGGCGCCATCACGTTGAAGTTTCCTTTTTTTTTATAGAAACACCCACACACTCACTTTTCACTATCTATCCTCAGTTTATCCGATTGTTCCTCACCCGGGGCACCAATGTTTAAGTCAAGGAGAGGATAGATAGGGGGAAACACAAATAAAACCAAAATTTTATTATAGTCGAATGTTTTCCGTTTATTCCCGTATTTAAAAACCTTGCAAGGGCGTAAAAAAACCCCACGGAGTAGGGAAAAAGCCCGTGCAAGCTGTGTAAAACACGTTATACAAATTATATATATATATATAAGAAAACGCGACGAAGTGTACGAGCGTACAAATAATAGGTCGACTAATTAAAACCGGTAAGCGCTCTAACTTGCCCGACTCAAGTTCGAAGGCCCGATCTACCGTTTTTCCCGATAGCCGAAATTAGACTGCCTCCCTGGGCCTCCCTCGCTTGAGGCCTTCCTTGCTCCTTTCGACTTACCCCTTCCTTCCATCTAAGGTTGGGGTAGAGAGGGTAGCTTTCCCGGGCCTTAATCGAGGTGGGCCGACTTTTCCTCTCTGTTTCCCCAATCGCGTCGCTCTGTCGCCTGACAGCCCTCAGTCCACCTTTATTGACCACTTTGCCAAATAACTATTGGTCGTCGCTTCTCTGTAGCAACTCCCCCCGTTAAAATGGGTTGAATAGTTCTAGGCGGACCTAGACTTTGATTGTTCAGCGTCCCGGCCGTGGAATGCACTTTCGCGCCCACGCACGTTATAGTAAGCTTTACTACGAGTTGGTTTATCAAGTCGAAAGGAAAAAGGTGGTTTTCTCTCTTTTTTTTTTACTGTACTTTATATTAAATCGTTAATTAGTAAAGAATTTGTTACTAATTTGTTAATGATTTTAAATTATATTTTTGTCGAACTAATTAGAGCACTTTTACATTTACTATCTTAGTATATAATTTAATTTCTATATACGCACATGCCGAAAAAATGCACACACATATATACATACATAATACAAACTATTATTCGCCCAGATACAGTGATATGCGTATAAACGCCTATTGTTTACAGATATACACGCGTAACATTAACACTTATTTGTATCTTTATATACATCCATAATTATACTTATGCTATTACGGAAAAATACAATTAAACGTCGTTACTATAGGGACGCCGTCTTCTTTGTATCAACTATCTATGCGTAATACAATACACTTCATCCATTTGGGGATTGCCCGGACCTACCAGCACCCGTTCTTAGGCATACCTACTCGGCTTCGACATAGCCACTTTGTTTTATGGTTTTATTGCCCGTCCGGCGTGCAACGACTTGTTTCTTTCATCGGGTTAACATTTCTGTCATATGTAGAAACGCGCGTCTCGAACATTCGTTAATTCTATACATTATTTATGATTTTGGAAAAAACCCCAGATATACGTGCATGCTCGAAAATACATCAGTTAAGTTTTTATGACGTTTTATTTCTATTGTCGGATATATAAAGACTATCCCAAAGTTTTCATCCTGAACAGTTGGAAAGTAATTAAGGAGACTCCATACAGATTACAGATTTCTATAATGGACTTTTCAAATACTATTTGACTTTCATTTTTCTAAATTTTTTTAGCACGCGCACAATTTTTTGTACATTATAGAATGTGCCTTAACTAATATAATTGAACAAATATGCAAATTGAATAATAAATTTGAAAAATCAGTTAATGTATGTAAGTGTGTATTTTAAATGAAGAGATTGGTGTCCAGTTTTTATAACAGCGATCCGAATTATAATCAACTGGCTTCTTCTGAATGGTGCATGGACCATACCTTTTACAATTCAAAATTATAATCCGAAGAATAATTATACAAATAGTAATGCTTCGCAATGACCAGCTTAATAATTACTCTCTAAAATTATCTGTTCTCTAAAGCATCTAATCCAATGCTTTAAATGTGTCTTCATATAAAAAAGTTAAACTATGCGTATTAAAATTGTATCTAAACTATAGTAACATATAACAATGAATATTTACAAAATTATTTCACCTGAACATCAAAATTGAACAAGATTTATTTTATCATAAAAATATAATAACTTACCATATAAATCAACTAATATGCTTCGGCGTGTTGCAGTAGAAAATATATCTTTGATAAAGCTGTTTTCCTTAAAAGATATACTTCTTGTTAAATCAAGTATTTGCTTTAATTTCGGTATAAGTTGTTGATGTTTGATATTTATTGATCATTCCACATTTTGCGTACATAAATATAGCGACATACATATAATTTAGTTTCCTCGCTACAGGTATCGTAAAAAATTCCACGATATTAAAGAAAATATAATGTATATTTATATAAAATATTTGTATATATATATATATATATATCAAATATATCTAAATTACTAATAAAATTATAGGTCATCGTATAATATTAAAATACGTAGTATTCCCCATATGTAGAAGAGAAGCACATTTTAAATCTGTCAAATACCGTGTTTAAATAAATCATTTTTTTAAACTTTCGATAAATTACGTTTTATGTCAAATTCTTATCAAGAAAAATATAGAACTCTTACAGATAATACTCTTTCTCTTCCGTATAAAAATCTGTGCATACATTTGTGTAATGCAAAGTATGAGAAATAATACCGCGGGAGGTATTATATTCATAATTACTTTAAAACGGACTAAATACTTAATATTTATGAAATTTTAAGCTGAAATGAGAAAAGATAAAGGTATTCACACGTAAGAAGAAAGCGTTGACTAAGGAAAATCCAGGCGAAAACCGTGCAGAAACTTTGCCGGTAATTCATAAAGTAAAGGCGACCTCTCATGGAAACTTGGAAAGGTGTTAGCTGGCGAATGAACGTTCGTGATGACGTGAGGGATGAAAGGTATAGCGGGTGAAGACGCTGAAAACGGAAGTTTCTGCCACAGCAGTAATTTAACCTCTTGTCTTCTTCCGGATTCTAATGGTCTCAACTCGACGTGATGCGAAAGTGTCACAAAGATGGCAATTTTGTAAAAATTTTGATGAATGCGGTGGCGTATATTGTAAACGGTGTAAACATTTGACCTTAATTTTGATAGTCTGTGATAACCATGACCACTGGTGATTGACCATTGTCAAATTCATTTTTAATTAAAATTAATATAATATATGTTGTTGTATTAATTGGTGTATAAATCATAGAGATACACACCTTTAT
>JANSJX010000689.1:0-19148 GCA_026168455.1 Theocolax elegans | reverse complement strand
TCGCGCGAAAATTTCTTTACAACGATCAAAATTTCTTTTTCGGTTAAAGAATCAAGAGCTACTATCTCGAAAAATCTACTGTAGTAGTCTGTGATTATCAAATACCAGTTTCCGTGTTTACATAAATCTAATGCGATTTTCTGCCAGGGCCTTTCCGGAAACGATTCTTTTACAAACGGTTGCTGCATATTTTTTCTTTCGTGAATGCACTCCGGGCAAATTTCTACGAAATTGCGTAATTGGGAACTACATCCGAGCCACCATACTGACTGTTTCATTCTTTCACGAGATTTATTTCTCATTTATCCTAGGTGACCTTCATGGAGTTTAAATAAAATTTCTTTTTGTAAGGAACGCGGAATGACTAGCCTAGAATTAAAAAAAACGAACCCATCGCAAAAGGAGATTTCGTCCCGGTGTTGATAGTAAGGCCAAAGACCATCCATCAGACGGTTTTTTGGAGGCCATCCCGATAACGTATATTGGTTTAAGGTAGAAGTAATATAGTCATTAGCTTGCTCTGTTTTTATACGGTCAAGAAGAGATTCGCTCGCTGGGACATTACTAGTTATTAGATTTACATATCCTTCTATTTCTCCGGTCAGTTCTTTGTCGATTTCTTTTGTTTCCGTCGCATAACTTATTAGTCTCCAGGATTTGCACAGTATATAATTATTACTATTTTCACTTTTTGAATATTACACTGTTGAATAGTGTTATATACTATCTTCTATAAAATGGCTGAACATGAAGCTTGGAGTAGTGGCGAGTCCGAACCAGAAAATGAAGTATTAAAAAACGAGGTTTTAGACAATGGAGCAGAAAATGAAGACATCGGGGAAGTCAATTTGGAAGACTTTTCTTATAAGGAAACTGAATTGTCTGAGGACGCGTATTTTTATCCATCAATCAAAGATTTTCAAGGTAGCTCCGAAATAAATTCGAATATCTCTTTTTCATGAAATACACCAATTGATTATTTCAATTACTTTTGTAATTCTTCTTTGCTTAAAAAAATTGTAGAGGAAACTAATCGTTACGCAACTCAAAATCCCATAACTCGTTCTTCCCATATGAAAGCTTGGTCCCTTGTCACAAAAACAGAATTGGAAACTTTTCTAGGCCTTTCCATTCTAATGGGCCATGTTTGTAAAGATCTTTTGCTACACTCCAATTTTTGGCCAAATAATGCCTCGCGATAGATGTATTCACACCCTACGATGTTTACATTTTCATAATAATGAAGAAATCGAAAATCATCCTTTAGTGAAAATAAAGCCGGTAATAGAACACGTGCAAAGCAAATTTTCAGCAGTTCTTACTCCAGGAAAAAATCTGTGCATAGATGAAAGTATATTATTATGGAAAGGTAGGCTTCTATTCAAGCAGTACATTCCTTTAAAGGGAAATCTCTTTGGCATCAAGCTATTCATGATTGTAGACTGCGAGACTGGATTCGTGTTGGGTTTTATTGTTTATACTGGCGCAGACACTGATTATCAAAAGTTTGATTTGGGTGGTACTGGCGATATTGTAGCTCACTTTTTACAATCTTATTTTTATAAGGGTCATGTTGTATACATAGACAATTGGTATACATCTCCCACTTTGGCAGAATTTTTACACGATCGTGATACAGGTATGTGTGGTACAGTGAAAGCGAATAGAAAGGGAATGCCAAAGCTTGAAAGCAAGTTAGTTCGAGGTAAAGTACAAGTCTCTCACAACGATGTGTGGATGGCAGTGAGGTGGGACGATAAACGTAGCGTTCGTATGCTCACAACTGTGCACGAACTTGAATTCTGTGCAACTGGAAAAAAATGTTACCTAACAAATAAAGATATTATAAAGCAAAGGTGTGTCCACGATTATAATCAAAATATGGGTGGTATTGATAATATTGATAGACAATTATCTATAACAGAAACAGTGCGAAAAACAATGAAATGGTATCGAAAGCTTTTTTTTCATCTTATTGATCTTTTGTCTATCCAAAGCTCATGCGTTGTATAAAATGAGAAACGTGAAAGCTATATCATTTCCTTCATTTAGATTACAGGTTGCTAGATTATTACCGAAACTTGATCCTTTTGCACCCTACTGAAAATGTATGCGCAATTAATAGCGCAACTTTTGACGCAACTTTTTGCGCAATTTTTTACGTGTCTTTATTGAGCCAAAACTTGCGCCATAAATTGCGCTACTATATTGAAAATTTGAAAATATATATATATATATATATATATATAATTTTATAATAGAAAATGCCTTAAGATCTTTTTTATGTGATTTACAATCGCAATTTTCAACATGAATCTAACTTTAAAAAATTTCTAACATTTTGATGAATGCAATCAAATAAAAAAAATGCATATTAATAAAGTTATATTTATTTATTTATTTAACTAAAAGCTCCAAATTTTGAAAGACAGGATTTTTTGTTTTAAACTCTTACCTCGAGGATTTTCCAAATTCAAGATGGTAGCATCCAAGATGGTAATATATATTGTGAGGCAAGCCTCACTTAATTAATTAAGGAAATAAGTATTTATGGAGTAATAGGGATGAGATGGTGTGAGAGAGATGAATAGAGAAAAGTGACAGGTGAAGGTTAGGACTGCGGTAGTCATATATGCCGGCCCGAGCCACTCTCATTACCGGGAAATCGCGAATGAGAACTTATGCGAAAGGAATAACAAGGGAAATTTCGGTTTGTTGAGGATGACGGATACAAGGAGAGGATTGGCGGATAATAACAACACGTAGCACGGGACAGACGGCGTACGATAACGAGGTACGAGCGAAGCAGCTGACGACACCGTGGTAGCCCGCGTATATCTAGCGGATACGCCGTCCCGTAGCGACACCGCGAGAATATCGGCAAACTGCCGACGGCACCGATCACCGCGTGCGCGCGCGAAGCCGAGAGAGATGGAGAGATGTTGACCGCGTGCGTCGAGTAAGCGAGTGACGGCGCGCACACTGCACGCGCACGTCGAGTATAGGTGAGAGCGGTGCGCCAGAGGGGGAACGACTACGAACGGTCCGATGTTCATACGTACGAATGTAAGAGGAAAGGAGATAGATAGCTGTCCCGATGCATTGGTGGAGGCGTTGGCGGATTTGCACAGATAGCGGATAAAAGGAAATGGCGAACGTACACTAGCGGATTTGGAAGGAAAATAGATGGCGTTACGGACGATTATCGGTATGTCTACTACCACCGATCTAGCGGATATGATAGCGGAAAGGGAGAACAACTAGCTCCACGATCGGTAGCGGATAATACGAATCGGAGAAGAAGGAAGAGACTCCTTCCCCAACCGCCGTACAGAGTAGACGTGTTGAGTGAGAAACGACATCGTAGTAGCCATATTGGGATCCGCTGAGATTTGAGAAAGTCGAAGTATTGAGGCGGTAAGCTAGCTATTGAGCGACCAGTTGGAGCGAGAAACACCCAAAATACCAGGGATAGAGATCGAATCAGGAAAGAGACAATTAATTGATATAAAGGAGAGTTCTCAAACCGTGGTGAGTGAGGAAGTACGGCGTATTGTAAGGTATGAGAGTGAAATTGATGGACGTTCCGCGAAATTGTAAAATAGAATAGCCGCGCGAAAACCGATTAATTTATTATTATATTTTCCGACTTTATTATTACATTTCCTTTTGCGCTTGAGGACGATTTACTGAGTTGCGTGTAGAAAAAGTATTGAACAATAAATCAGCGGGATTGCTGTACGCGTTCGTATTTGTTGTATCTGAAAGTGGTAATGATTAAAGTTTTGATAATTGCTAAGTGAAATTAAGTGACTGATTTTATAACCCGAGAATATTATCCAATTCCTTACAACGTGGTTCCGCCATCTTTCCCGTGATGGCAACGTGAAGCCCGCGACCCTGAATCGGCTTGTCGTTAGTTTTACCGGTAACTGGCGCCCAATAATTCAATTTGTTACCGGATAGTAATTATTATTTTATTATCATTATTATTATTTGTTGTAAGCCATAGTGACACGTTGCACTACGGGAACAACTCATCGAGAATCAAAAGTGCAACGTCACAAATGGCGCCCAACGTGGTTTAAGCCGGAAGTACCCAAAGTATAGTAAATAGTAGTTACCGTAATTAATGGCGGCTTCCGCCTTGAACACACGTGCGGCCACGTTGTAACTTTTATTATATTGCGATTGATAGCGTAGGAACGGAACGTCCAAGCGTAGAATTGAATGACTGATAAATTATAATTTTTTGTGATTCTGCCCATTTTATGCGTTTTTCCTTGAACATTAATTTTCTTTTTATGAATTTAAATTATATTTTTAAATATTCGTTTACACTACTTTCCCCAAAAGAAGAGAGAAGTTGCTGATATCTAGTGTTACACCATATACAATATATATATCTACATTTATATATATATAAATTTATGTTATTTATGTATGATCATTAGCGGAAAATATTATTTTCAGTGATTAGAGTGAAAGATTTAGATGCTTATATATATCTAGCGGAAAATAATTATTTTTCAGACACAAGGAGAAGACTACAAGGAATTGTCCATTAGAATATTTCAACCATTTTCTTCTTCGAAACTCATATTAAAATCAACTATATCAATATCTTCCCATCAATATCATTTAATATTAAATTGGAACTATTTAAATAATTTAAATTCACTTTATAACATATTGCACTGCTATAAATTTATATTTATTGGAAATATTTTTGAATTAACTTTAATTTATTAAAATAATATTAATATCACTTTTGTCATTTATAAAAATAAATTTGTCCTTCAAAATAAAAGAGATAGTTAACATTTAAAGCAGATAATCGTAAAAGACAAAGACGAAGCTGGATGAATATTTTTCAACGATAATTAAAGGTGGTATCTTACAGTATTTATATATTATATCTATCGGTATTTATATTAATAATTTATTTAATTGGTGTAACACTAGCAACGAATATATTTGTAATAATATTGAATTGTTGGATTAGCGGAATTTTGAGTAAAAGGTTATATAACGGTTTTGCGGATTGCAGATTTACCTTCCAATCATAGTTTTGGCGGTAATTAACGTGCACCTTCGCGAAACGAATTATACCCTCCTTTTCTCACCCTATTTTACGTTTTTTTTTTACCGAAGAATTTAACGGTTTAAAATAAATTAGAAATTGTTGATATAAAGATGGCATCCTACGGACAAGATGAAGAAAATATAGACGAAATGTTATACTTAGGAGCAGGACGAAGAAGCTTTAGAGAGATTAAAACAACAAGATGAAAATACTTTACGGATAATGTGTGATAACGCTAATTTTAGCACAAAAGGAACGAAAGAAGAATTGATAGATAGATTGCACCGTGCTGCAATGATAGATACAAAATTATTACGTAATGTTCCATGGGACCCATATGTTGACGAAGTAAACTATTCGGAAAGGCTAGTACGTACCAGAGTAGAACCGGAATTAACAGAATTAGAAGCAGCTAAACTAGGAGCAATTAAGAAAACGAAAAGAAAAATTGCAAAACCAATCATTCCACAAAATATAAGAACTCGGGCACAAACAAAACAAGATCAGGAAAGCCAGAATATACTAGCGGTAACGGAAATACAGAATAGAGCACCTAGCAACACACATGAAGAACAGGACATACAATCACAGCTAGACGTAATAGCAACAACAACGACGACACTGACGACACAAACGAATACAACAACGACAAATTCGTTTCTTGCGACAAACGTACGATCGATCTCCGTACGTCAATCAGGGACAATACAATCAACGAGAGTGACGGATCATCTTTCCCTCAGGTACGACCCGGGATTGCCAATTGGACCACAATTAGAAAATATTGCAACAGAAGGTTTAAGACAAGTAGCTGCTAATACGAGATTAGCACAGTCGCTACAAATGAGTCCAGATTCATCACTCCCTCCAATGATAGTACAGCCCTTAAGTAATTTAAATACATCAAGGTCGCAAAACATCGCAAATGTCGCAAATGAAATACAAAGGGAAAACAACTCCCAACTTGACACAAGAAGGAGAAGCACGGAAATAAGCACAGAAAATGAAATGCAAAGAAGAGACGAAGCATTATTTAGGCAAGAACAAATTATGGCGGAGAATGATAACAATATAAGACCAGACATTGAAGATTCCATTACGTATGATGATGAAGAAGAAGCAAATGAACAGAATTACTCACACAATCAAGATAATGATTACGAGAAGCAATGGGTAAACGATACTAGTTATTTTAGGCGAGAAGAAGAACGTCAAACAAGGTTAGAAATTGATCGCAGAGCTTCTAGATATGTACAATTACAAAAAGAAAGTGCTAAGGCAGCACGTGTAAATAGTACACCAATTTGTCAAAGAAACAACGAAGCCGATCGAACTAATTTAAATAAGACAAACAGTGAAAGCCAAGACAAACACGAGAGCGTACCATTGCATACTCCAGCACCTGGTCTTCTTGGTTCTATCCCGCCAAACTACGTGTTAGAAGATAAAATGGCTAGAGAAGAAATAGAAAAACAAAAGAATGAAGAAGTATTAAATCAAAAAGATAATGAAAAAACCGAGGATGCACAAAAGGAAGAAAATGCAGATGAGAAAAATAAAAAGAGTAGAAAGAAAAATAGTAAAAAGAAAAGTTCAAGGAAACGCAAGGACAGAAGAAAACATGACGATAGTGGAACAGATGATAGTGACGAAGATAGCGATAGCGGTGAAGATGAAAGCGACGATGATAGTAGCGATGATAGTAGTAGTAGTAGTGAAGAGAGCGATAGTGGTGATAATACAAGCTCAAATGGTTCTGATTCGGATGATGATGATAAAGAAGAAGATAAAGGAAAAAAGAATAAGAAAAAATCAAAAACAAAGAAGAAGAGTAAAACGAAGAAAAATAAAAGAAGATACGATCTCGCAGAAAGCGACAGAATAATGAGAATTTTTAAAGGATGGGGTTTGTCATTCTCAGGCGAAGAACGCGATAACGCAGGAGAATTCTTGATGAGGTTGAAAAATTGCAGAAAAAACATTTATATGAAAGATTCACAATTCTTCCAAGGTTTACCCTGTATTCTGACAAAGAGAGCGAGCAGATGGTACAGCGACATACAAGACGAGTTGATAACATGGAAAGACTTTGAAAAATCATTCAAAGCCCAATTTATGAAAAAGCTATCGGAAACAGATATATGGGAAGAAGCGTGGAAACGTACCCAAGGAAAAAACGAATCGATCACAAATTACATCGGATGTATGAAGCATATTTTTGCACACTTTAGGAAAGCTCCGTCTATAAAAAGACAAATAGAAGTAGTGTATCGCAATCTTAAACCAGATTACAGAAGATACATGGAAAATAAGAAAATAAAAGATTATTCGAAGTTAGAGAAATATGGTAGAAGACACGAAGATCAAGTAGAGTTAGACAAGAGATTTAAACCCCCACCACCTTTAGAAAATTCAAAAATTCCAGATGCAGCCGCCCCAGAATATACTAAACCGGGAAAAATAGCGGTAATAGACGAAAATAAGAAAGAGATCAATTATGAAAGTTGTGCGATTGAGAAAAATAGCGGTAAAGGAAGAGGAAATATAAAAGAAGCGAAGAAGAATATCAATAGAGTTAAAGATGTAGACGCAAAAGTAATGGTACCACATCAAGGAATAATAGCGGAAATTTCAACATCTCCGTTACAATCCAATAGCCAATCACGTCCACCAAGCTCCCCACAGCAAAATGGGACAAATTGGCCGAAACCAAATAACTATAGAAGAGAATTTAATAGCGGAAATATTAATAATAATAATAATAGAAACAATTACACTAATAGCGGAATAAATTATGAAAAAAGGAATATTGGATATAATAATAGAAGTTTTAGCGGAAATCCTAGACAATGGCAGACTGGAGGCCAACCTAGGTTTACAACGATTGCACCTCAGATTAATAATGGAGCAAAACTGCGAATCATGTCAGTGCCACCCCAAAGGGTACAGGCACAATTGACAGGTACCTTCGTGGGAGCATGCTTCCATTGCAATCAGGTGGGGCATCGTGCAGCTGAATGCCCGAACATCACATGCTATTATTGTCGCCAAACTGGACACAGAACGACAACATGTCCGGCCAGATTGGCAGATATGAGGCAATACTGCCAGGCGTGTGGAAAAATGGGTGTAACTCTATCCAACTGTCCTGATTGTGAACACTGGAGACAAGCAATGGGAAACGGCAATGCTGGAGGACAGACGGGCCCCGTGTCCTCGCAGCTACAGCTTACCCAGGGCCCAGGACAGCAAATGAACAATTAGACAAAGAAGATAAGAAGCTACAAATGAATTTAAACCAAACAAAAGTACCAGAGCAAACAAAAGAAAAATTGAAAGAAGAAATATTGAGGAATGAGGAAATAATAGATGAGAAATATGGTTTGTCGAATGAAGTAGTAGAAAATAAAAGAAAAAATACATAGAACCTTCTAGAACATCAGAAGGGGAATTAAGTACTAGCGAAAAACATTCAAACAAAAAAATAGAAGTGATAAAGAAGAAAGGCTCTACAGAAGAAAGCGAGAAGAGTGGAAACACCGAGGCGACCTATCAAAAGATAGAGTTACGTCCAGTTACAGTCGACGAACGCGCTGTAGAGTCCTGGAAGGAAGAAGAAGAAAAAGACTATCAACGAATACCTGCTCTGTCAGTAGCAGTTGACACACTACTTACAGACATCAGGCAAAATGAAGAAATTTCGGACAAAACCGTGAGAGATGATAACATGACTCGGAATGAGGATGGTAAATCTAAACGAAACAAGTCCAAGAAAAGTATTCAACGTTGGGTCAAACTAATATTGAAGGAAGAAAGAAGTCAGTGGAAGATAGGAGTGAAGAAAATATAATTAAAGTAGAGAAAATTAAGAAAATGAATGTTGGACGTGAAGAATGTAGGAAGAAGATAGAAATTCGACAAAGTAAAGATGAAGAAAATAAAGTAGAATTAGTAGAAGATAAAAGAGATGAAAAAGAAGTAGCAGAAACAAGTGTAGAAAATAGAGGTTTTGTGCGGATAAATATTGGTGGAGTAGTCTTTAAAGGATTATTAGATTCAGGAGTAACGATATCGGTCGCAGGTCCTAGAGTGGTAGAAAAATTCAAAGACAGACTGCAACCATCGGACTCCTATGTAAAAAACGCGCATGGCGGAATAAACAAAGCTCTGGGTACTTTAAGGTTAAATTTAGATGTGGATGGTCATATCGATACATTAGAATTGAAAGCACAAGAAGTATTTGAACATGATGTTATTTTAGGAAAAGATTTTTGTCAAAAATGGGATGTAGACGAAAGGCATAAACATGGGCTGTGGCGAGTCCATGAAGGACCTTGGCATAAAACACTCAATGGTATAGAATCCGATGTAATCCTATGATATATGCGGAATGTGCAGGTATATCAGAGATTACTGACTATCAGAGACAAGAAATTAATAAGTTAGTAAATAAGATATTACCTCCTTCAAAGAAATCTCCAGGAGTCACCCAAATCATAGAACACCATATTGCAGTGCTGCCAGGTTCAACTCCAATTCGCCACAGACCACGCCGAATGTCTCCGAAAATGATCGACAGTGCATAAGAAGAAGTAGAACGTTTATGGAATGAAGGTATAGTTGAACAGTCGGCTAGCGATTATACGAGCGCTCCAGTCATGGTTAAAAAGGCGGATGGTACATACAGGTTTTGCGTGGATTACCGAGATTTAAACAAGCAGACGAAAAGGGACGCTTATCCAGTTCCCAATATGGATACGATTCTGGATAGAATGCGACACGCAAGGTTTATTTCAAAAATTGACCTCCGTCAAGCATTCTACCAGATTCCATTAGACAGGGCAAGTAAGAAGTATACTGCATTCTCGGTACCAGGCAAAGGACTGTACCAATTTATTCGTATGCCATTTGGTCTAACGATCGCACCGATGACCTTCCAACGACTGATAGATGCATTGTTTGGACCAGAATACGTCCCGTACGTATTCGGGTACTTAGACGATATTATAATCACTACCGAATCATTCGAAGATCACGTAAAATGGCTAAAAATCGTATTAAAGAAACTAGCGGATACCGAATTAGCGATTAATAGAGATAAGTGCGAATTTTGCTGTACAAGTGTAACATACTTAGGATACGTATTAGATAAAGATGGTCTGCGTCCAGATCCAGCGAAGACGGCACCAATAGTCGAATACCCAGCTCCTAAAACCATTAAACAGTTACGGAGATTCTTGGGTATGATCGGCTGGTATTCCCGATTCCTGGACAAGGACTCGGAAACCAAAATTCCACTATTGAAACTATTAAAAAAGGATATTACATGGAAATGGGAAGAAGGACAACAAGAAGCCTTCTTTAAATTAAAAATGGCATTGACAAGAGCACCTGTGTTAGCAAGACCCGACTTCTCCAAGCCATTCTGTCTACAGGCAGACGCCAGTAACTATGCTATTGGTGCGGTATTGACCCAAGAGCTAGAGGATGGAGAACACCCAATAGTTTATGTGAGTAGAGTACTTAATTCAGCAGAAAAAAACTACACGACAACAGAAAAAGAATGTCTAGTGGTGTTATGGGCAATAAAGAAACTCCGTCCCTACCTCGAAGGTTACCAATTTACGGTGATCACCGACCATAGCGCGTTGCGGTGGTTGAAAAACCTTAAAGATCCGTCCTGTAGACTAGCAAGATGGTCCTTGGAGATGATGCAGTGGGACTTTGAGATAATACACAGAAAAGGTGCTTTACATCACGTCCCAGATGCATTATCACGGATGTATGAGGGTATAGAAGACAATGTAGCGGCATTTAGCGAGATAAAAGACGAATGGTATATTAGACGCATAAAAGCAGTACAAGATTTTCCTAAGAAATACCCGAATTGGCGAATAGAGGATAATATGCTATACAGATTTAGAAATGATCCATTAATTGATCCAATAACAAATAGAGACGAAAACTGGCGGTTAGTAGTACCGGAAGAGTATAAGAAGAAAGTATTGCATGATGCACACGACGAATTATCAGCAGGACACCTAGGGGTGGAAAAGACCTATGACAAAATAGCAAGGGAATACTACTGGCAAGGGATGTGGCACGATGTTAATAAACATATTAACGAATGCACAGTGTGCCAGCAGTATAAAATCCCTCAACTAAGTCAACAAGGGTTAATGGGGACGAGGATTGTGGAAAAACCATGGGCGGTAGTAGCTGCAGACCTGATGGAATTCCCACCTAGCAAGAGTAAGCACAGATATCTTATCGTCTTCCAAGACTTGTTCACAAAATGGATAGAATTAAAACCGATACGTAAAGCAGATGGAAAAGCGGTATCACAAGCACTGGAAGAGCTAATCTTGTTTAGGTGGGAATCACCAGAATATCTCCTCACAGATAACGGCAAAGAGTTTGACAATAAACATCTCAAAGCAGTATTGAAAGAATATGGTATCAAACACATAACAACCCCACCCTACCACCCCCAGGCTAATCCTGTAGAGAGGAGTAACCGGACACTCAAGACAATGATCTCGATGTTTGTAAAGGCAGATCATAGGTGTTGGGACGAGCATGTGCATGAGTTTCGCCATGCTCTTAACACAGCTACACAAACATCGACGAAAGTCTCTCCGGCCTTTCTTAATTTCGGTCGTCACCCTCACCCGGTCAAGAGCCTGAGGAGGGAGGTGGAAGCCAGGAAACCTGTCTTGAGAATGGATCCACAGATTTGGGTAGATAGACTGACTAGATTAGATGCATTACGAGATCTTGTAACTAAACATCTAGACGAAGCTCATGTAAAACAAAAGAGAACGTATGATAAGAATAAACGAGTAGCGGAATTTAGAGTTGGCGATTTAATATTGCGGAGAACGCATTTGCTTTCCAACGCGGCACAAAACTTCGCGGCTAAACTGGGTGCTAAATACGACGGTCCCTACGAGATAATAGAAAAACTATCCCCTACGGTCTACGTCCTAAAAATGGACTCAGAAAAGCGTAATGCGAAGGTGCACGTCTCGGATTTAAAACGTTATATCCCTCCCAGAGCGAAAGACTGAGGACTCAGAGTATATGGTCCGACGACGCCGCCGGTTAGAGGAGGAAGAGAGACGCGGGAGAGACATTAAATCACACCGAGAAAAGAAAAAGAGAGAAAGAGAAAAAAAAAATACAGAAAGGATTAGAGCGCGAAGAATGAAGAGAGAGGCGGAAGAGATAGAGCAGAAGTAGCGGAGCGAAACGAAAAGAAGAGGTTTTGGTAGAGAAATTAGATTAAGGAATGAAGATGAGGAAGGAGAAGTGAGAAGAGGAAGACCGAAAAGAGAAAAAAAGAGGAGTAAAATAGAGAATAGCGGTAAACCTTGTTTTCAGATCATCGATCCTGCAGATGAAGAGAGGAAAAGTAGTAAGTATCTTGTGGTAAACGAATATATTTATTTTTATTTTTAATTATATTACTTTTTGATAATTGAGAAGTTTAATTTTTTTTTATAATGTATGTTAAAAAAGGGCAGAAGTATGATTTGATGTTGGTATGGGTTATGAAAATTCCAAGTAATGAGATTCGCTTAGGCCGGTTTGGGAATAAGTGCAGTCCACTCATCCTTTCAGGGAGTGTCCTGACTTAGGAGGGGGGTATTGTGAGGCAAGCCTCACTTAATTAATTAAGGAAATAAGTATTTATGGAGTAATAGGGATGAGATGGTGTGAGAGAGATGAATAGAGAAAAGTGACAGGTGAAGGTTAGGACTGCGGTAGTCATATATGCCGGCCCGAGCCACTCTCATTACCGGGAAATCGCGAATGAGAACTTATGCGAAAGGAATAACAAGGGAAATTTCGGTTTGTTGAGGATGACGGATACAAGGAGAGGATTGGCGGATAATAACAACACGTAGCACGGGACAGACGGCGTACGATAACGAGGTACGAGCGAAGCAGCTGACGACACCGTGGTAGCCCGCGTATATCTAGCGGATACGCCGTCCCGTAGCGACACCGCGAGAATATCGGCAAACTGCCGACGGCACCGATCACCGCGTGCGCGCGCGAAGCCGAGAGAGATGGAGAGATGTTGACCGCGTGCGTCGAGTAAGAGAGTGACGGCGCGCACACTGCACGCGCACGTCGAGTATAGGTGAGAGCGGTGCGCCAGAGGGGGAACGACTACGAACGGTCCGATGTTCATACGTACGAATGTAAGAGGAAAGGAGATAGATAGCTGTCCCGATGCATTGGTGGAGGCGTTGGCGGATTTGCACAGATAGCGGATAAAAGGAAATGGCGAACGTACACTAGCGGATTTGGAAGGAAAATAGATGGCGTTACGGACGATTATCGGTATGTCTACTACCACCGATCTAGCGGATATGATAGCGGAAAGGGAGAACAACTAGCTCCACGATCGGTAGCGGATAATACGAATCGGAGAAGAAGGAAGAGACTCCTTCCCCAACCGCCGTACAGAGTAGACGTGTTGAGTGAGAAACGACATCGTAGTAGCCATATTGGGATCCGCTGAGATTTGAGAAAGTCGAAGTATTGAGGCGGTAAGCTAGCTATTGAGCGACCAGTTGGAGCGAGAAACACCTAAAATACCAGGGATAGAGATCGAATCAGGAAAGAGACAATTAATTGATATAAAGGAGAGTTCTCAAACCGTGGTGAGTGAGGAAGTACGGCGTATTGTAAGGTATGAGAGTGAAATTGATGGACGTTCCGCGAAATTGTAAAATAGAATAGCCGCGCGAAAACCGATTAATTTATTATTATATTTTCCGACTTTATTATTACATTTCCTTTTGCGCTTGAGGACGATTTACTGAGTTGCGTGTAGAAAAAGTATTGAACAATAAATCAGCGGGATTGCTGTACGCGTTCGTATTTGTTGTATCTGAAAGTGGTAATGATTAAAGTTTTGATAATTGCTAAGTGAAATTAAGTGACTGATTTTATAACCCGAGAATATTATCCAATTCCTTACAACGTGGTTCCGCCATCTTTCCCGTGATGGCAACGTGAAGCCCGCGACCCTGAATCGGCTTGTCGTTAGTTTTACCGGTAACTGGCGCCCAATAATTCAATTTGTTACCGGATAGTAATTATTATTTTATTATCATTATTATTATTTGCTGTAAGCCATAGTGACACGTTGCACTACGGGAACAACTCATCGAGAATCAAAAGTGCAACGTCACAATATAGGAGAAAATTTTTTGATATTTCGATATTATTCCATAAACAATGTTTTATGATTACAATGTTGCTGCTGCAACGTCTCGAATTATACTTGAGTAGTGATTCAAAGTTGATTTATAACCTGACAAATAATTATTTCTTTATCATTAACATCTACAACGAAGTCTATTAACGAATAATAAGAACTAACGAATTATTATAACGAATTCGTAATCAGCGATCCAAGAAATCCCTGTAAATCGAATTTCATAAAAATCGAAGAATTTGCCAAATTTCTTGCCGCTATATTGGGTCCGCCATCTTGAAATGGTAAAAACCACGCCGTATGTCCAATGTTGATAAACATTCATCATAAAACATTGTTTATGGAATAATATCGAAATATCAAAAAATTTTCTCCTATATATATTACCATCTTAGATGCTGCCATCTTGAATTTGGAAAAACCTGGAGGTAAGAGTTTAAAACAAAAAATCTTGTCTTTCAAAATTTGGTGCTTTTAGTTAAATAAATAAATATAACTTTATTAATATGCATTTTTTTATTTGATTGCATTCATCAAAATATTAGAAATTTTTTAAAGTTAGATTCATATTGAAAATTGCAATTGAAAATCACATAAAAAAGATCTTAAAGCATTTTCTATTATAAAATTATATAAATATATATATATATATATATATATATATATATATATATATATATATATATATATATATATATATACATATACGCTTCGCGCGCCAACCCCTTATTTTTAATTTTGAAAAAGGTTTGTCGTAATTAATTTATTTAAAATAATGTTTTAAATTGTATTATTTTTTCACTACCATGGACACCTTAAAAATTTAACAGATTCACACAACACCTTGGAGGTATTGCTATAGTTATTATAATTTATAAATAAAAGTTTACCAAAATATAGTGTAATGAAATCAGAATAAAAATAATAAAAAAACTAGAGACATATTAAATGTTAACTTTAAATTTTAAACTATATGAATTCTTATAAAGCTTAAATTTATATTTTAATAATTATAAATGTTAAGGAAAAATTAACTTACCAAAAATAGTAAAGTACATATACTTACTAAATTGTAGTATTTTAGTTAACAACTTATTAAAATTTTGGATTATTTTAAACGGTTATAAATAGAACTTTACCTCCTAAAATTAATTTATTGAAGTCATCGCCAAGTGTTCTATATGTCATTAATATTTTGTACTTTTAGAGTAATAAAACTTTCTTCTTAATTAAATTAATTTTTGTATTAGTTTAAAGAATTATTTATAATATGTTAGCGGTATATAAATAAAAACCTGTTTCTTCCATTTCTCCCGTAATTCGTAATTTTCACCCTCTTTCAAAATTTGCGTTTTAATCCATAATTATATCCAATTTATTTTTCCCTTTAGTTACAGAGCCCATATATTTATTTTAATTATTATAAACAAAGGCATTCCTTAAATAACCTTTTGTATCTAATAAATACATACTTGTTTATTTAAAATATTGTTTTATATAAATATACGTAATCTACTTACTTATATATCCATACAATTTTTAAATTTGATTTGAATAATATTTAAATTAAATACTACTCAAATAATAATTTTCGAAAAAACTTTTGAAATCTAATTCGTATTTTATATTGCCACTGTTAAAATTTGAATTTTCTTTTGCCATTACTGTTTATAATAGAATTATCTTAAAAATGCAATAATTAATGTATTTAATTTTTAATATATTGTATATTTCACATATAGATATTTGGAAAAATGTATGTTATACTTGATTAATATTTATTTCATCTTCGAAAAATTGTGCATATTTTTAAAAACATTACATTAAATTTTAGGTCCGTTTTTATTTTATGAGTTTTATCAGGAATAAGTAAACTAATACACATTCTTTCAAGTTATATTCACAACTTTTTTTTGCGCACGGAAAAAATACATATATTATCTATTCTTGAAAAAACAAATAACACGTACACACACACACGCACACGCACACGCACATGCACACGCACACGCACACGCACACGCACACACACACATACGCTCGCGCACACACATACACACTTATATATATGACATATATATATATATAAAACATATATATATGTTGGATTCTGAATTCTTAGACACGGCAGCGGCGAAATATTTATATATTATAGAGATATATATATATATATATATATATATATATATATATATATATATATTTGGAAATTAAAAGGAGATGGTTGATAATGATCCTCGGAATTTCCCGTCGCGGCTAAGGGAGGAAGGGGTCCCAAAGCTAACTCCCTCTTTAAATCAAACTGAATCACAATTTATTGTTCTCTCTTATACAGTTAAAGCGAGACGATCTTGGCACGAAGCGATGCGTGGATCTTCTTCTTGTTGCTCTCTCCTCGAACTCTCGGAAGTGAATACTTTTCCCCGCGCTTTCACTACGCCACTTAAGGTAGCGGCCACCGAGAGCGCCGCATGAAGTCTGCGGCTGAATCGGGAAGCTAAGGTAGGTCCTGTCGTGGTAACAGCTTCTGCTTCCTCGGTCGGCGCTGCAGATTGCCTTGAGGCCCCACATATATATATATATATTCAAATTTTCAATATAGTAGCGCAATTTATGGCGCAACTTTTGGCTGGATAAAGACACGTAAAAAGTAGCGCAAAAAGTTGCGTCAAAAGTTGCGCTATTAATTGCGCAAACATTTTCAGTAGGGCAAGCATCTCTCCTTACAATGACTCTCTCATTCGACGTAAGACTCCACCTAGAACGACATATATTTGCCCTAGTTGTGAAACTCCTCTATGCGCAGCACCATGCTTTGAAGAGTACCACACAAAAGAGACATTACCGTAGAGCCAATCATTCCTACGTGAGAGGCAAGGGGACCCACGGAAATCAAGCACCCCGAAACGAGAGAGGCAGGGGGACTCACGGAAATCAAGCACCCCGAAACGTGAGAGGCAAGGGGACTTACGAAAATCAAGCACCCCAATGGGATCACCTTTTCGCCACGTCCACGTCGTTGATCCTGGGTTATTCTAAGAGCGAATGTCAGAATATTTCTTGACATCTTGACAAATGTAGCAGATGTTTGTTGCACTTGTTTTAGATGTGATACCTCATCTATTTTTTTCAGAATTTTTTTTATTCAGTCCATGGCACTATGTACGAAAATCTTCAAAAAATTCTATCTATGCTAGAAAAAAAATTTGACCTTGAAAAATAGATTTTCAAGGTCAAGAGTATCTCTAGGATTTTTTTACTATTTTTTTCATGTTCAGCGCGAGAAATTACATAGTTTACGTTGCCTGCGGGGGTGGTCGATTTATCGACCAGCAGTCAGGGTGGGGACTCTACCTGAAATATCCAATGATCTCATGTATACATTTTGCATTTTATAAAAGGTCGTTTAGTACTAAAATTTTCCCGCAGCCAAAAGGTTAAAGTTTTTTTCTATTTTGGGGTAATTTTGAACACGAACTCTGGGGTAAATTTGAACATGGTAATTAAAAGGGTGCATGGTGTGTGTAGCATATTCATTGCATGGCGCATTGCGCGTGGCGCGTCGATAATATAACTTACAAAGAGATGTTACCGACTGGTCAACGGACAACTCTCGAGTCTTGACTGTCTCGAGTAAATGACAAATAATATAGGTATACGCATTACGCACGTCGGTACGTCTACTGCCTTTGAATATTGTTTATATCAACCGCCGTCGACCTGCGGCTTCATCGGCAATTCGCAAGCTGTCAAGTTTATCAATTTTTTAAATACTTTCAAACATTAGAAAACTTACGAAGTATAATATCGAATCATGTTTCTTATTGTTGTTTTTGGTTATGTTGAACGTTGTGCAAATATAAAATCTTTGCTGGGCAGCCCTTTGTCATTTATACGGATCACCGACCCTTAACATATGCTGCAATGCAAAATTCCGACAAGACATCACCAAGACAGCAGCGTCATCTCGATTACATCCTCCAGCATAACGCAATTTTTAAGTACGTGCTTGGCGAGGACAACGCCGTTGCAGACGCACTGTCTAGAACCTGCACCGTCTCGATGCCTACGCACTTGAGTGCAAGAATGATCAGCGAAGCCCAATCGGCCGACAATGAGCTGCCACATCATTTAGAGACCACTCACTTGCAGCTTGTCCAACTCGACATCGATATCTTGCATGAACCATCGCATCCGAGCGGTCGCGATCCGACGAAACAGCTGGCAGCCAAGTTCTTTTGGCCAGGACTGCGCAGGGACTCCCTGTAATGTAATAATCCCTGCAATGGGTGCGACAATGTCAACCGTGCCAAAGATCTGAAGTCGACCGGCACAATTGAGCGGAGCTCCATCGTTTTAACGAACCCGACGAACGGTTCTGCCACGTGCACGTTGATCTAATTAAGCTGCCGCTGGTTCAAGACGTCTCGTACTGTCTAACGATCGTGGACCGTTTCACCAGGTGGCCAATGGCTGTCCTGCTGGCCAACATCTGATCCGAAACTGTCGCCCAATGTAAATGACACTTCGAATGAAGATAATTTGCCAAGCACTTCGAATGTAAGCATAGTGTCACCAATAACAATTCGACCTATTAATATTAGAAGTTCTCCTAGTAAAAGTAATAAAAGAAAAGGTAAGACAGTGATTTTAACTGACACTTATAGATATAGAAAAGAGACGACGATCTCTCCAAAGAGTGTAGAGAGATATTCGTCTCCATCTGGTGGTGGGAAAAACCTCCAGATTTTTTCCCAACACCAGATGGAGACGACTATCTCTGTACACTCGTTGGAGAGATCGTCGTCTCTCTCCTATATATATAGC
>JANSJX010000688.1:0-19149 GCA_026168455.1 Theocolax elegans | reverse complement strand
GTGCCAAAGATCTGAAGTCGACCGGCACAATTGAGCGGAGCTCCATCGTTTTAACGAACCCGACGAACGGTTCTGCCACGTGCACGTTGACCTAATTAAGCTGCCGCTGGTTCAAGACGTCTCGTACTGTCTAACGATCGTGGACTGTTTCACCAGGTGGCCAATGGCTGTCCTGCTGGCCAACATCTGATCCGAAAATGTCGCCCAATGTAAATGACACTTCGAATGAAGATAATTTGCCAAGCACTTCGAATGTAAGCATAGTGTCACCAATAACAATTCGACCTATTAATATTAGAAGTTCTCCTAGTAAAAGTAATAAAAGAAAAGGTAAGACAGTGACTTTAACTGACACTTATAGATATAGAAAAGAGACGACGATCTCTCCAAAGAGTGTAGAGAGATATTCGTCTCCATCTGGTGGTGGGAAAAACCTCCAGATTTTTTCCCAACACCAGATGGAGACGACTATCTCTGTACACTCGTTGGAGAGATCGTCGTCTCTCTCCTATATATATAGCCGCGGAACATCTCAGTTAATGTTGATAAGTTTGGAGATATAAATATAATTCGATTTTAACTTCAAGAATAAATGTCATCTACTTAAATACGGAAATGGTGCAAGGACCAACAAATAATTACATGGACGATATTAAAAGCGCTATCGATGATGGTGTCAATACTTTTAAGGTAATTAATCGAGATGAACCTCTACTTCCTGGTGCTAGTGCTACTGAAATTGAATTAGCTTATAGAATTACTTCTTATGCAGAGACTATTCCAGGATTATAACAACATGCCGTTTGCTATAGTTCGCGAAGTTTTTTTCAAAATCTCAGCAGAAAATAGTGAAACACAACCTATTGAAGTTATATCAAAGCATTATGCCAAACATAAAACTGAAAACTTTTAGCATGGTTATGACATTGAAGTAAGTTGGTTATTTTACATTAAATAAAAATTTTTATAATATATACTTTAATCTAAAAAAAGAGAAATAGTTTGAAAAAAATATCTTAAATATAAATAAATTTTCAGTGTGCAACTGCATTGATAATTAATTTTGAGATTTTTTCACCCTCCATTGTGTATTTTAAATAATTGTTGCGATGATGAGGGTCACACAGTAAAAACACAAATTTTTACTTTTTAGTACAACGTTTCGTCTGCTTATTTGCAGACCTCTTCAGGTACTATGACACTGAACGAACGAAAACAATTAATACTGCTCAAGGAGCTAAGTCGAATTCATTCGAATTCATTCGACTTAGCTCCTTGAGCAGTATTAATTGTTTTCGTTCGTTCAGTGTCATAGTACCTGAAGAGGTCTGCAAATAAGCAGACGAAACGTTGTACTAAAAAGTAAAAATTTATGTTTTTACTGTGTGACCCTCATCATCGCAACAATTATTTAAAATGCATTGATAATTGATGCAGGAAAAGCCGTAATTCATGATTTGTATTTAACAAAGTTTTGGGTTATCAAGTATACAGCAAATACAGCTTGTACAATTTTTAAAATTGATGAAATTATAATGGCCAAAAAAGCTGGTGGACCAATGATGAGTAAATTAAGGATTAATGATTAATTAAAATGTTATTGTATTGTATTGTATACAGATAACCGTATTTATTCATGTACAAAATATATATAATACAAATGTTTAGGTATGATGTCATACCGTCTGCATTTTAATAAGACTATCCTTTGTGACTAAGGTTATAAATATATATTGCTATAAAAATTTGGAATTTCGCACTATACACAAGATATTGCAATATCAGTATCATTAATACTTATAATAATTTTATCCCTATCAACTTCATTTGGAATATCATGATCAATACAATTTATTGTTTTATCATTATTTGGAATATAAGCCTTCCAATTTACATAAAAACTATAAATATCACTTTGAACAAAATCATTTTCATCCTTACCCGAATTAAAAATCAATATTACTTTGTCCACAAAAACACTATTAATATAGAATTTAATTCAACCTTATTTATTCTGAATTTTTTCCCAATAATCATAGGGTGCAAATTATCTAAATTTTCATTTTCTCTTCTATCTGTAAGATAAACAATATAAGGGGATTTGTCATAATCACTATATTTATTCAATTTAAGGGCATAATACAACCTAATCGTCTCTTTTCTCTTAATTAAAATTTGATTGTTATCTATATCTTCATGTATTCTTTTTTTACCACCCATTAAACTCAACTCACAAGGAGAGTCCACATCCTTTGAGAAACGAATCCTAACTAAACTTTAGGATATGTTTTTACTATAAAAACATGAAGAAAGCCGAAGTTTTACACTCAAATGCCTTTTTTATGATAGATATAAGCCAATAAAGATAAAATCTCGCTGCAAAAGCCATTAACTTTGAGTGCTTATAACTCGGAATCAAGTAAAGACGTACATTCAAATCAAATTTCAAAAGAAACTGTGATTGAGTAAATATGTTTTGAAAAAAGAAGCTCAAATATATTAATTTGGTCAACAGTGATGGAAGAAATAAAAATTAAACGAAATTTTATCGAAAAGCATTATAAGCATTTTAGCATTATAATTTGATGATTTCTTTAGGCCAAAATTTCGTCCAATTTTATATATAAAATATAAAATGATCATCCATCCATTGTATTATATTTTATTATATGAATTTTCCAATTTATTAGACTTCAATTTTAGAATTATTATCTTGTGTATATATATATTGCATAAATCAATCTCAATATAATATCTGCCCAACTTAAAAGTATCTTATCTCAACGACAGCCACAACAGGAATTTTGTATTTTTCGCTTATGGGGCTATAAATGACATCGATCTTATTGCATTTCTAGCTCCCGGGGTAACATGAGTCATTGATTTTATTGCATTTCCCGCACGCCGGACAGTACGAGACGTTGATTATATGGCATTTCTCGCTCGCGGGGTAAGATGAGTAATTGATTTTTTTGCATTTATGCTTACCCTGTTGAAAAAAATCATATGATATTTTCACCTAAAATTTTCACCTGATAATTTTAGGTAACTTTTGTTTCATTTTTTTAAGTAAATTAGGTAATTTTATCAGGTAAAAATTTTAGGTAAAAAATTTAGGTAAAATTTTTTGCTTTTGATTTTTTGATAGAAATTTTGCTTATATATATGAATTTAAATACGTAAATATATCACTTCAAAATATTATCCAATTAATTTATGTAGTAGTATAAAATAGTGTCCTTAATATTAATATGCTTAACAATATATTACATTAATAACCTAAAAAACGTACGTAATAAATTTAAGTAATTTTATCAAGTATTTTGTTGCATAACTATTTATTAGAAAATAATCAGGTGATTTTATTTTTTGAGTGCTCGACTCTACAAGTAAAGAGAGCATGCGCAGCACGTTAATCGAATTACAAATTTGCGATTAAAAAATAATGATAAATTGCATTTTTATATCTAAGAATAGGCACATATTATAGTTACTGAAGACACACATAAACATTGTTAGAATTGCCTATTCTTAGACCTTTACCAACACACAATAATTACTTAGAGCATCGGTTAGTTCCGATGCGTTGAGCATCAGGTACCTCGTACGTGATACAACACATAACGGTTCTTAGTTCTGGCGCGCATATCGTAACACGGTAACCGCAAATACTGAAACTTGTGATATTTCTGAATTGCTGCGTATTTTCTCCACATATAACAGGTTAAGTATGTAAAATATTAATTATAATAGTAATTATAAATACTCATCAATCATTTCCTTATATCATTTATTATCGTTTAATTACTATTGAAGAAGAAGAATGTTTTATATTTACATAACCTAAAAATTCTGATACTTGAATTACTTTAAATTGTATACATATATTAATTTACAATTATTGTTAATTAAGTATAATATCAGTCAAATTATTATTTGGTTAGAATTTAAAGTAATTGTTTATTAAAAGTCATAATTTTTTACTTACAAAGGAGACCAACCAAGTAAATACCAAAAAACAATTCGCTAGTTTAATTTATAAATATGATATAGAAAGTAAAAGCTATAGTTTAAAAAAAATCATGCTATCAATATAATTAATTTAATAGCTTTTGAGTTCAAATAAATTTTATGGTTTTTGTAGTATGATGATAATTGTTTTTACCAAGTGCATATACATTAGAATATAAAAATTTATACTAAAATATTTTGCTAGAAAGAGTTTTTGTTAATTTATAGAGATACATAATAAATTTTTATATTTTTGAAAGCTTCAACACTGTATGTATAAATGTGTATACATATATGTATGATATATTCTCTTAAATATTGTTTTAAAGACTAAACATTCCTATACATATTATGTATTTTATTTCTATACAGTTTTATTCGCAATTTCATCAGAGCAAAGGGATGTAAACTAAGTTTTAATATGACTTTATCTAAATCAAAGGACGAGTTGATATTTCTGTGTGATGGTTTGATACTTTTTATTTGAAAATATTTCAAACTTATAATCTATAAAAATTGTATTTGTAAACTTTGTTTTAATTACTATTTTATAGTTTTATTAAAATTGCATTAATATAAAGATATTGTACATAATATATACAATTAATAATTTGCTATAAATATATTAATGTTATATAACTATGTACTTTTAATAGTACATTGTTAAAATGTACAATTAACATTTAATTTATATTGTATCATAGGATAAATTATGAACCAATAATAGCTCTAATACAAAAAATATTTATTTCATTATAAAAATGTGATTTTAAACTAAAAAAAGCTTCAACATTTAATTTTAGTACTATCCGGATACAACTGAATGTCAATTTATATTGTATAATAGAAGAAGTTATTGAAAGATGATAGCTTCAATACAAAAAAATATTTATATTATTACAAAATTGTGATTTTAAACTAAAATAAGCTTTCTTATGTATTATAAGATAGCATCGATTTACAATATACATATACTATTACATAGTTTAAAATTGAATTTAAGTTTTATCTGGAGTCATAATTGAAATTGTTAAAATAAAAATTTAAAAAAACAACAAATATTACAACAAAATAGAAAGGAAACTATATTACATAAATTAAAAAATTTATTTGAAGGTTTTTTTAGATAGAATTTTTGCTTTTAATGATTTCCTTGATTAATTTCCTTCATGATAATCATGATCATAATATTTTACAAAAAATAGTACAAGATTTAGTTTAAATTGTATTTTTTCTTTACAGTTTCAACAGATACATGTGACAGCTTGGTGTCACATATTGCAGGATCTCCTGAACTACACCAAAACGCTAGCATTAATAATATAACAATCCCTTTAATAAATTGTCAAAATGTGCCTCTTGACCTAGAACGTACCTCAGAAAACACCTGTATTATAATTGATTCACCAAATGGTGTATTATCAGCAAAACCTATAGTATAAGGGAATCCAACAGTCTTTCCTTTTCACCAAGTAAATAATTTAATTATTTATCGTTAAATAAATATTAGAATAGAAAAAGGCAAAACTATAATTTTGTAAATAATCTTTATCATATGAATTTTATAATAATAGTTTACAATCAGTATTCCTAAATATAACTTACTTGTTCCTTAAATAAATTTTTTTTCAGTTGTTCCTTCAAACAGTGATAATTATATACAGTTATATATACTATATATAGTTTAAGAAGAAAAAGATATTTCATAAGCATCGCAGTTCTTTGTAAAGGATATTTATATATAAAATCAAATCTGAAATACTGCAAATAAATTATATTTATATAAAGATTGTAATATGAACATTTATTAGTATTCGAGAATTACAATGCAAATATGTCTGTGATCACTTACTGTATATTCTAGTTTTAAAATTATAAAATTTTCTACATTATTCGTTAAACAAAATCTATGATGAAATACGGCGTTTTCATTGTATTCAAAATTACACCAGTAAATTAAATTTGAATATTTCTTATTACTTTTGTAATATTTCATGATCTTAAGACTTGAAATTTCATAAAAATGCTGCATTTTGGAATATACTTTGCCGTAAATACACCAAACAGACTTTAAGTTAACCATTTTTAAAAAACTGTTCATTTTTCCTTATTTTTAATTTCCTATCAGAAATTTCAATTTTTTTTATTCTATTATAATGTTCAGTTTCAAAATTTTAAAACTAGAAACAAATAAATATAAGTTATATATATATATATATATTGTGACATTGTAGTTATACTACATGTCACTTAGAAATAAACTAGCGAGGCAAGGTATAGTATAGCACCTGTCAAGCTTACTATGCGAAGTAAGCGTGCTATACATACCAATCAAGTTCTAATAGACACACATATGCGAATGTGTGAAACCGATATAGGCTTACAGTGCGTAGTAAGCAGGAGAACCCGAAGCAAAGGAGATGCGACTCCTGACTGCGCACAGTTGCACACACACACACACTGCTCCGTTGATCCAGCATCCTAATGCCTTGTCCAGCACCAGGAATGACCCGTAATATCCCCAGGTCCCATCCAGCCTTGAATGCCCTCTCCAGCTGTCCGGACACTCCGAGCCGAAGATCCCGTATCGACGATATATACGGCACCTGCAATAAAGAAACTCGAGGGGCTCGATTTAGCTTAAAATCGAGGTAAAAAGGAACGATTTAAAAGCTTACCTCGCAGATCGTATTCTCAGCAGAGCCGCAGTTACTCAATCGCCATCCAGCACCACGAAGTCAACGTCGTCGACGACATCTCCGTCGAGGCAGCGAAATCACGGCCCGAGCGGCCAGTACGAACCGAGCCGAGCGCGCACGACTCGAGACGCGAGAGTAGGCGCGCCTGCGCAATACGCCGAGGAAAAACTCTCTCGCTTCGTGCGTGCCGATAATCGACAGACTGCGACCGACCACCGATCGTGTAGTACCACGCAATATCTCTATTTCAAAAGGCTACGTGTGTGTCCGAGGGATCCAGGAGACGAGCGTCCAGGTGAGCCGTGCTCCTTCCTCCCAAATCCAGCTTCCTTAAAGTGTGTGTGCGCGACGCGTAGTTAGGTGCGGGACGGCCCGCAATCGCGCGAACGCGAGCGACCGCGGCCAACGTGACTGGCAATTTTTGAACGGCAAAGCCGCTGCTTTGCCGTGTAATACTTAAGTGCACATTAAGTGCAATAAACCTGCCATCTTTTTTTTAACGAAAAGTTAATTAATTTGTATTTTAACCGTGACTCCACCCTAATCCCCAGTGGACACGTCACAATATATATATATATACTATTTAATAGAACAGACTACTTACATGAAGCAACAGGGGGTTTTACTTTCAGATTTGACATTTAATGTTATTAAGATTATATTTGTAAAATTGTTATCTACATTACTTTAACAAAAGAATTATTATATTTTTACAAAATGGAAGGTGTTATTAAACAAAATGTATCTTCGCTTAATCACGTAAAATAATTGTTTAAAATAAAGATATATTTAATTCACCTGACTTATGTGTATATTTATGTCACTGTCACAAGTGAGTGATTTACAAATTTTTTAACAAAACTTTATCAGGTGTTCCCATCACCAAATTTAACTTTTTAATTATTGAAATGACTAAAATTATTAAATTAAGGGTAGCTTTTCGTCTTTTGACTTATATATTGTAATTTCAAGGTTCGACGTCATATATTATTAAAATACGTGATTTAAAAATATGCTTAAAAATTTGTAAATTAGCAACGTGTCCTGTTCAAAATAATCAAGGATTATATATATTACCTACTATAATTTAACAATTTCTTTAATTTCTTTAGGTAAATTTGGTAATATAATTAGATAATTTAATCAGCTTTTTATCAAGTAAAGTAATTAGCTACAATTATATACCTTATTTTTTACATTATTTTTTAAAAACCTAAGTTGGTAGAAAATTAATTTTTCTTTCATTTGCATAGTTTACAAAAGTTTTAAAACTTCAATTGAAACAAAAACTTAATATTAAATAAATATTTTACCTAATAAAATCATCCGATAAAATTACCTAATTCTATTACGTAATAAAATCACCTGATTATTTTCTAATAAATAGTCATGCAACAAAATACTTGATAAAATTACTTAAATTTGTTACGTACGTTTTTTAGGTTATTAATGTAATATATTGTTAATCATATTAATATTAAGAACACTATTTTATACTACTACATAAATTAATTGGATAATATTTTGAAGTGATATATTTACGTATTTAAATTCATATATATAAGCAAAATTTCTATCAAAAAATCAAAAGCAAAAAATTTTACCTAAATTTTTTACCTAAAATTTTTACCTGATAAAATTACCTAATTTACTTAAAAAAATGAAACAAAAGTTACCTAAAATTATCAGGTGAAAATTTTAGATGAAAATATCATATGATTTTTTTCAACAGGGTATAGTGCCATATGGAAAAATAATTTTATTGTATTTCTAGCTTACAGGTGTCACGGGCGTCTCCGCGCGACTTAGGTGCATGAGAAGGATAGAGTGAGCGATGAGGTGTTTCGACTAATGTAAGCGTTGCATTGCAGCGCGGACGCTAGCTCGATAATCAGAGTACGAGATTCGTAATCCAAGGTCTGTGTGTTCAAATCCCGTCGTCCGCCTTTTTTCGCTCCTCGCCTTTTTAATCCGTAACAGATGGCATCCCTTGTGTATCAGAGTGCGGTTGGTCGGTTGGGACTCTGGAAAGTGACGAACCTACAATACTCACGATTGCTACCTTATCCTCCGTCAAGTTAATAATTAAGTTTATTATTTCTCAGTCATGCCCATAACCCATTCTCCGCGCGTTACGGCCTCTGAACTGCAGAGAAAGATAATATCGACCATTTTTACTGAACAAGCGATCCTCGAAAAAATAGTTGCTTCCCGTGACGTCAAAAGTACCACGCGGATTCACGCAACGCAGTCGATAATTAAGTCAAGTATAGATACAAAGCATAATGACCTAAGGAGGAATAGTCGGGAACAACGGGGACGTCATTCTCTTGGCCGCCGGAGGTGTCACGGGCGTCTCCGCACGACTTGGTGTATGAGAAGGATAGAGTGAGCGATAAGGTGTCTCGACTAATGTAAGCGTTGCACTGCAGCGCGGACGTTAGCTCGATGGTCAGAGTACGAGATTCGTAATCCAAGGTCCGTGTTTTCGAATACCGTCGTTCGCCTTTTTTTGCTCATCGACTTTTTAATCCACAACACAAGACAATATGAAACATAGATTTTAGTGAATTTCTAGCATACGTGGTAATATAAGTCATTGATTTTATTTCATTTCCAGCACACGGGGTAATATGAGATATTAACTTTATAGCATTTCTAACTTATGACACCATTTAAAAAAATTTAATTTTGGGAGCATAAAAAGAGCGACGTTAAAATAATAAAAAATAAATATTCTATTTTTTGTTATATATAGCGTTATTTGCTTGATTCCGGATTGTTTAATGCAACAATTTGTAGCTATGTTTATCTATTGTTTTGAAAAGACAAGCCTGGGTTAAATCAAAACAGAAATATTTAATAATTAATAATTTTTTTCATAACATTTGAAAACATTTCCTATTGTTTTAAATAAATTATATTATAAACTATTTTAAAAATTTTTTTGGCCAGTTTATTTATAACATAACTATTTTAATTAATTATAAGACTCCGTACTCTGACTGTTTACCACAATGGATTTACCGCAAGATATCTCAGGAACCACTTCATCGAATAGGCTGAAATTTTAACATTATAACTGAAAGAATAAGCATAGAGGGCGCCTGCTCTGTGTTCTCTCGCCGCGGTTTCGTTAGTGCGTTCGAGCGTTTCATCGCTCTCACTCTCCTTAGGTCCTTTGACGAGATAAGACGTGCTTGTAAATTTATCTGATATAAGTATTATTAAAGGAAGTGTTTTATTAAGTGCTTGTGTTTCTCTGCCGCCCAACTCACAACATCCATCAGGTTATCGGCCCGAAAGCACAAAAGTGATACGCCTTCACTGCGCATAGAAAAGCAATCTGCTATAGGCAGAAAAAGGAAAATATCAAGAAAAATGTCGGACGAGGAAACGAAATCGGATAACGCCGAGAGGGAAGAAATCCAAGAGATGTGTAAGTAAAAATGCTTTATTAAAGTGGAAGGTTAAATGAAGGTAAGGAAAGTTTTCGCGTGATTGTGTAAAGTATAAAAGAAGGACAACAACAGTTACTATTAAAAAGGAGAAAAAGACGATGCGAATGTAACTTAAGATAAAAAGACAGTGATGAGTACAAGTTCTATTTTAATAACTAAAAGAAAAAAATAATATATGCGCTGTTAATTACGTGGATGTGGTAAACGACACGTGTTTACAAATAAGTCGAAAAACAGTCGAAACGCGAAAACAAAACCTATCCGTTAGCGATTCCTGGAATCGCAGGTCTGGGCAAGAAACCGGCACGGCGCTGAGGTCGCGATCGGGGAGGTGAGCTGTACATGTCAGCGCGCTGTGTATATGCAGAGATGAGCAGTGCATGAAGAAGGGGGAGAGACGAGTAAGAATAGAGAGAGAAGGAATATAGCGGCGCCGCGGAATATAGATATAGCTCGAGCAAGTAAAGGGCGATACGATGTGTTGAGTTGTGTATATCTCTCTCTTTCTCTCTTTTCTGTCGTATTCTTGAACATGAGCATCGGCGTTACGGCGCGGTATTTCTACGCGTTTGAATGCGATTGCTTGAAGGGACGCCTTCGAGTTTATACGCAGAAGTAAATTAATGTCGATGTGTATATGCTATAAAGACAGGTTAAATGATGCGAATAATTTGAATTAAACATTGGTTTTCTAACCTAAAAACAAAGAGGTGTATAAGCTAAATGTATATATATACTGTGTAAAACAAACATTAATTTAAACGATTTACAGCTGAACAATCGTTGTCGGAACTTTGGGACATTTTGAATAAATGGTTTAAACTTGACGTCAATCATCAAGGAGAGAAAGTAACCTTGACTATACGAGGGGATATCCTGACTATATTAACAGAATCAGGAACGAAATATGTAACAGGTGAGGTGTAAATAAAAAGTTGACAATATTCTAAAAGAGAAGTTTTACACTTTGATACGTATAGTTATAGGCTAGCATGTAACTAAGTTAAAATATACGTAATTTGACTTGGCAATCTAATTAATTTAATTAGTGTTGTTTGAACTTTGCAGATTAAGAGTTGTAACTTTAATAAATTTAATAATAATAATTTTCCGAGAGTTGACTGGTGTTTGTCTATTTGAGTACAAATTGTCATGATCTAGTTAACTTGAGTGTTCATACAAGAGATTCGAGTGCGTGTCCTTGTATGTCCACTCTTTTGATTTTAGCCATACCTGTGTTCGGCCAACTGATTTCAAAAATACAGTTCTTGGCATTTACTACACATACGTGTATTATATACATTAAATCAAATATTGATTTATCTGACTGTTTACAGAAAAACGAATGCTGACAGATTGCAAATGGGAAAATCTAATTGAAAAGATTGAAGATCAATTACTCGATGATCAGCCATTCGAAATGCCAGGAACCACCTCGGAAGCAGGCGCAACCATTGAAAATGACGAGAGACAAGAAGAAGCGAAGGGAGAAGTGAAAGAGGGGAAAGAGGGGAGTGTACCAATAAATAAACCCGGGAAAATCGAGACAGACAAAGAGGAGAATGAGATGAAATTGAAAGGAGATGCGATAGAGACGAGTTGCCAAAAGACAATGGTTGACGCGTTGCAAAATGGTAAGAATCGACCTCTAACAATTAATGTAACACCAACAAGCATTGATGTGTCTAGTTTAAAACAGAAAACATCACTACCTACGAGTGGATCTGTTATTAAAAAGTCTATTCCAGTTGAATCTAGGTTGGAAGTCCAAGAAAATAAAACAACGGAGATAATCGCATCCATGAATAAAATATGTGCTTCCTCTTCTCAAATAATGGACCAATTCGCCGATACATTGAAAACTGTCAAAAACGAATTAGCTGCGTGTAAGACAAACAGTCGAGATGTGAAGACGAGTGAGCAACTGCATGATGAGATTCGAAAAGAATATAATAAACAATTCCTGGAAATGCAGGAAACCATCAAATCAATACAAAAGGAGGTGTCCGTCTTAAGACAAAATCAAAAGGGATTTTCCGAGCACAATGATGAGGTAAATAAAGAAAAGGAGTTAAGTAACGGAAAACTTTGCAAAGTTTCTAATTTACATAATGAAATCGATAAAGCAATAAAAGAATATTTTGACAAAAACTCAACCCGGGATCATACAAGAGAGTCAATTAATAATATAAGAGTAGCAAACAAAGATGCGAAAGAAACTGTAAAATTTGAAATTATAAATAAAGGAATAGGTATGAAACCCGACTATAAATTGACAAACCAAATGAAATTTATACATTTTTTTGATTTGTTTTCTTCAGAAATAAGGTCACACGATCTTTTGCACATAATAGAAAATAGTAAAACTAAAGAATTGGATGCGAAAACTTTAGAAGAGCAGAAATTTAAAGTACGCGACATTTTAATTAATCACTTAGATCAATATTATCATGGCAAAGTTATGCATCTTAAAGATCCGGCAGAGATTTTAAATAATTTACGTGAACTTAAGAGATGTGAAATTAACGTAACGTCACATGCAGTTAGACAGCAATTATATACAATGAAATATATAATTGGTAAACACAAAGCGTCAGAATTTTGTGAAAAATTTGAGGATACGATCCGAAATTATGAAAACTCGCCAGGTGCTAGTCCATTATCCGATAATGAAAAGAGAGATGCGTTTTATAATGCAGTTATGGTTTCTGTACCCATAGTACAGACAATTGATTTTGTCTCTCGAAACACAGAAGGCGAAGGTACGTCGTATGAAAAATTAAAACTCCTTGTTTTACAAAAAAGAGGCTACGCGAAAGCAAACCAATGATGAGAACGATGAGCAGAAAGCTGTGCATATGACCGAATCAAATCCGAGAAGATGTTACGAGTGTCACGATATGGGGCATGTGGCGGCTAAATGTCCTAACGCAGGTTTGGGAGTTAAATGCTACAACTGCGGAAAATTCGGACACAAATCAATGGACTGTACAACGAAAAGGACTTCTGTTCCGCTCGGTAGACGTGGATCTAAAGTATACTCCAGGTATAATAGCGGTTCTTCTCGTAATGCTTTTGGTGGTAGATCTCAAAGTCGAGGTTTTAAACGTAAATCAAATGATGAGTCGAATAATAATGCGAAAAGAGGTCGGTTCAGAGGCTCGAGAGCCAGAGGTAGAAATAACTACTCAAACACTAATCAAAGAAATAAGAAAACCACAAATTCTTCTGACACAATCAAAACTGAAGATAAATCGAAGGGTAAGCAAATTTTAAGTAAAGATAATAAGTTTAAAGCGTACGAAAAGTTAAAAGGCAATAGTGTACAAATTGAAACATCTTACGTTAATACCGATCGAACATATAATGATGAGTTTATAACAGAGTTTTTAGCTGATTCGGGTGCTACCGAACATCTTACTAGATCGAAAATTATTTTTAAAACATTTGATGAGTCAAATTATGGTGATATAAGATGCGCAAATAAAGATGAGTCCGCGAATTTGAAAACGGAGGGAGCTGGTAAGATAGAAATTCGATTGAAAAACGGCAAACTCTTTGAAATAGACAGGGTAATTTATGCTAATGCTTTGAAAGAAAATCTGCTTTCTTTACGTAAATTCGCCGAGATGGGATTAGCGATTTATCTAGATAACGAGAGAATTGATGTGTTTGATCCAATATCGCATGAATCGTTTTTAGTAGGTGTATATAAACGTCCATATTGGATTATTGAACTAGAAATAAATAAAGGTAATTCTGTAGGTGAAATTAAACCTGAAATCGCAGATCGGTTAATACTTGCAAATCTAACTGAGGATGAGATAACGACGAGAAAATATATGACACGAAGCGCTACAATAAAAGGAAAATTAACGGAAAAACCGAAAATGGAAACGGTAGTAATTGATACTGAAAACTCGGATAAAATAAAAATTAATGATGAGCGTGATGAGAATCATGATGAGATTTCCGAGTTGGACGAAAATGAAAAATTAAATAAAAGACCGTACGAACAATCAAATTTTGATATTACAATATGGGATCGTAAATTTCATAATGTGGACGAACTGCCTGTAGTTGAAATTGATGACGCGGAGTCTCCCTTTTCGAATCAAAATCGATTATTCAATAAAATAACAAGGCAATGCTATGGCATGTTAGGTTCGGTCATGCATCTCTAGCTTATCTAAAGGCATTACAATCTAAATTTTCAAATAATAAAGAATTAAGAGAAGCGATTTTTGACGAGTCAATTTTAAATTGTGAAGTGTGTCTTATAGCTAAATTTAATAAATTACCTTTTCATTCAGTACGTAATAGAGCGACTGCACCACTACAAATTATACATTCCGACATAATGGGGCCTATTTCGCCATCGTCTTATCCGAGAGTATACAAATTCATTTCTGTATTTGTAGACGATTATTCACGACTAGCCATGGCATACCCAATGAAGACAAAAAGCGAAGTGGGAAATTGTTTGGAAATGTTTGTAAGAAGTGGGAGAAATTTGTTGGGTTATGATGCGAAAATATGCTATTTAAGAAGTGATCAAGGTAAAGAGTATACTGGAGGATACACAACCGAAGTTTTAAACAAGTTAGGCGCGGAATTACAACTGTCTCCACCTGATACTCCAGAACTCAATGGTGTGTCTGAGCGTTTTAACCAAACAATCCAAAAGAAAGTTCGGTCGTACATATATGACTCTAGGCTGCCAGAATACTTATGGGATTTAGCACTGTCAGCAGCAGTGTATGCCTACAATCGTACGCCTCACAAATCTAACAGTATGAACACACCAATTGAAAAGTTTTCTCCACATCATAGTTTCAATATTAATCAGTTAAAAAGATTTGGCTGTTTAGCTTATATTAAAGTCCAAAGGAAAACAGGTCCTAAATTTCGAGCTGAAGGAAGACGAGTTGTTCTAGTTGGTTATACTCCGACTGGATATCAGTTTCTGAGACCTGAAGAAGGCAAATACTACGAGAGCAGAGATGTGCGCTTTAACGAAAAATTAGTATATGGCGATGTGTATAAGAAAAATAAAATTGAAAATTTTCCAAAAATGTATGATCAGTTCGATAAAACAAAATGGTTTATTGATTTTAGTGAAAAAGAGTGCCAAAAGGAAGAGTCTTTAAAACAGGAGGGAGAAACTAAAAATAAACGAGGCAGACCTAGGAAAACTAAAATGCAACCAATAGATGAGAAAGGTACGTTATGTACGGATAATCAAGAAGAGGTTATAAATGATACTAGTTTTTGTAATTTAAAGGTTAATGAAGAATTGAAAGCTGAGGTGATGTTTTCAAGTATCGATGATACTAAATCAGCAACCGTAAGTGCAAATGATGAGATTTTACATGCACTTCTTGCTGATACCAACTCAGATCCTATCAGTTTCAAAGAAGCGATGTGTACTAAAAACAAAGATGCGTGGCAAATAGCTATTAATGATGAATTAAAATCAATGGAGAAAAACAATGTATGGGAAATAGTCAAACGTCCAATAAATGAAATAAACAGGAAGAGAGAGAACATAATTGATTCGAGATGGGTTTTTAAACGTAAAATTGAGTCTGACGGAAAAACAAGATATAAAGTCATACGAGGCTTTAAAGATAAGAATAATTATGAATTAAGTGAAACATACGCCCCAGTTTCTCGATTAGCTTTAGTTCGATCTGTGTTGGCCATAATAAACAAACATGACTTAATCGTTAAGCAGTTAGATGTGAAAACTGCATTCCTTAACGGAAAATTGGATGAGAAAATATACATGGAAATACCTGAAGGTACAAATCATACGGCAAAAGAAAGAAACGAGTATGTCTGTTTGTTATCACGTGCGATGTATGGGCTAAGAATCAGTCCTAAAAGATGGAATGATGAATTTACTAAAACTGCTTTAAGCTTAGGATTGATAAATTCTGATTTGAAACCGTGCCTATTTAACTGGAAAGATAAAGGCAAAATGATGATATTATTACTGTATGTGGATGACATTCTGGTGGCAAGTAACGATGAGATAAAAATAAACGAAGTGATAAATGCTTTTAACAATAAATATGAAATGACAAACTTGGGTGAAATGAAAGAATTTTTAGGAATATCAATTAAACGTGACAGAGAAAAGAAAACAATTGAATTAAGTCAAGAAAAGTATATAGACAAAATTTTATCTAGGTTTGGTTTAGATGAGTGTAAACCACAACGAACTCCTATGAATACAACACAGGTAACTAATCGGGAGAGAAAATCCAGAGAAAACAACGATAGCAATGACGAGATACATGATAAAAGAATTAAATTAGATGTGCCTTACAGAGAAGCAATAGGATGTCTCCTGTATCTGTCTGGTGCGACTAGACCGGATATATGTTACACTGTGAATGTTCTAAGTCGTCATCAAATAAATCCTACAAACAATGAATGGACAATGGTTAAAAGATTATTTAGGTATCTAAAGGGAACAAAATCATTAAGTTTAAAATATAGAGGTGATAATGACGAGATTCAAGGATATGCGGATGCGAGTTTTGGAGATTGCAAAAATGCACTCACGACTTGTGGATTTTTAATCAAACTGTTTGGTGATACAGTTGTGTGGCGCACACATAAACAACCCTATGTAGCATTATCAACATGTCAAGCCGAGTACGTTGCGATGAGTGAGACAAGTCAACAAATGTTAGCTATTTACAATTCCTTAAAATTGATTTTGCACGATATACCATTACCTATGACTTTAAGATGTGATAATCAAGCAGCTATATCGAGTGCTCAAACTAATGGGGGAAATAAACTAAGACATATGATAGACATTAAAGAACATCATGTTAAGGAATGTGTTCAAAGAGGGCTCGTTAAAATAGACTGGATTCAATCCAAAGAACAAATAGCTGACATATTTACCAAACCTCTATCCTTTGAAACCCACAGCTTTTTAGTAAATAAGATAATGAATTAATATTATTGTTGAATAAATTGTTTCTTGTTTTGTTTGTTCACAGGCAATAATTAAAGATGAGTTATAAATCGGAAAGAAATAAGCCATCAAAGATTGAAGAAGCGTCAACTTTCACGAGAATTGTTTTTATTGTTTTGAGATCATACATTGTATTATATATCACTTATTAAGGATATCACACAAAAACAGTCGGGAGGGAGTGAAATAATAAGCATAGAGGGCGCCTGCTCTGTGTTCTCTCGCCGCGGTTTCGTTAGTGCGTTCGAGCGTTTCATCGCTCTCACTCTCCTTAGGTCCTTTGACGAGATAAGACGTGCTTGTAAATTTATCTGATATAAGTATTGTTAAAGGAAGTGTTTTATTAAGTGCTTGTGTTTCTCTGTCGCCCAACTCACAACATCCATCAATAACTTATAATATGATTTTAATCCACTAGAATGAAACAGAATTTCAATAAAAGTCTAAATCATTAAGTATTTAAAAATATTATTTAACCCTTTATTACACAATTTCACACAATAACGATATTTTTTTACACAATAACGATATTGCATTCTGATAATACTTTTGGAGTACTTATATTTCATTTCATTTACTATTGTGAACATTATTATTTGTAGAGTATAGATTTTTTTTTATCTTTTCATGCAGGGATTGTTCAGCTAATTCAGTTAATTTTAAATTATTGCAAAAGTAGATAATATTTAAAAAAAATTGTTAGTACAATAAATATTGATATTTTTGGTTAAAAAAATTGTCTGATTTTTTATCTTTTAATCATTGTTAATTGATAACTGAGCCATAAATAAGTAAAAAAATAATTAATTATATTCACGGTATTTAATGTTGTATATCAAATCAGAACTAAGCACTATATAAGGAAGTTACATGATACTATCAATTAACAGTGTATCTTTTTCGTTGTTTTTTTATTTTAAGTTTAATACCTATACACGACGAGCCTATTAAATAGATGTTCTGCCGTGTCAATGAAGAAAGTACACGATCATTCATAAAATACGAGGTATAATCAATAAATATTTATAATCATGAGAAACGAATGAATAGTAAATATTAAATATTAATAATATTAATAATTAAATGTGCCGCTATTGTATAGTGCAAATAACACGTTTACGTTGAGAGTTCTGTAAAATGTAAATAAATATTGTTCAAACGAATTTATATTAAATAAAATCAACTATAAATACAATACATATACAAAACTTACTTTTTTACATATTTTCAAAAAAATTGCCTATTAAATTGTCGCATAATTAATTAAGGAAGAAAACTGTTGACGTTAAGAGTTTTAAATATACGGATTTTTTTGCAAATAATTCATCTCTAGTCAATTGATATTATTTAGTTTTTCAACTGATGAAATCACACTGAACTGACTAATTATCAAACCTGGTTTACTTCTCACCGAGGTAATTCCAGCAGTTGATCACAAAGTACATTCAAAATTATTATTTAGCATTTTTTAATGATCTATGAAAATAAATACATACGGAGAGTATAATCCTCAAATATACCTTATCATTATTGTAATTGCTAGTTTAATGTATAACCTACTGTGTAATGCAACTGTAAATAATAGATTTATTCTAATTTAATAAAAATAAAAATAAAATGTCAATTTATTATTTAAATGATGTATTCTATAAATACCTTCGATTAAGAATCTTCCGAATATTCGGGAATTGAACGAAAAATAAATGAAACCGCCTCTTCTCTTATTTTTCTACTTAGTCTTTTGTTCTTTTATTAATTAATTAACAACAATTGAGTATGACCCTTAAACAAATATTTAACTTCGACTATGCAAACGAATATTTTGATCAATTTACTTCAAATTAATTGCGTGCTCAGATAATACGTTCAATTATATTAAGAATTAAATCATAGTTTCAGTGATTCGGAAAGAGTGAAGTTTCAAGAGAAAAAAAATCATCTTGTGAAATTAATTTACAAACTGCCCTAGAAGACACCTGAC